>APFE030263300.1:1517-72371 GCA_000404065.3 Pinus taeda | reverse complement strand
CTATAAATTGAGCACTCATCTAAGTGATCAAGGGCTGGACTTTGATGAATTGTAAGGAGATAATGTTAGTTTGAGAAATGAGATTATTGTAAGTGTCATTATGCTACCATATTGTCATGCTTATGATGTGATGTGGATGGAACCAAAGCTAGAGGAGTGACTACAAATCAGGTTTCATGGTTGTAATCCTTCCTTCTATTCAATAAAGTATTTGCACCTTTTTCCATATGCTAATCTTGATATGTGATGCTTATATGCGTGAGTGTGTCTGATTCCATTTACTTGTAATAAATAGAGCTTTTGGTTTGATTAGTTCTTTGGCTTCTGTTGATGTTTACAGGTACTTCTCAATCGTGTTAAGTATGGGAAGGAGCGACAAGATCGATACAAAGGAGACAAGAAGAAAGCGAAAGTACAAGTAGGTCCTCTCATTCTCTTTGTCTTACATATTGTTTATAGAAAAAGGTTTAAGTGATTTAAACTATTGTTCTAGATATAGCTACCTATATAGGGAATTAGTATTTATCCATAGATACTAAATTCTTCATAACAAACATACCTTCACATTATTTCATCTGTTCCCATCTTATACAAGTGACATGAAATGACTGAAAAATCTGTAGAGCGAACTACTAATCCCTTCTTCTGCTAAGTTGAATATCCTTTTAGAGCTATGCCCATGGTTAAAAATGGAATGATATCAGAAAAATGGTCATCTGCGATGTGCATTGTAAAGAGATGCACATCTGACAGTCCTTCCTACAAACTATTTGGTTCTTCAACCATTTCAATCCTTGACGAGTGGTTAGGTCCTACATTCATCCTTCCAAGCTTCACAATCACTTCAAAGTCATATTCTTGAAACAACAATAACCATTGGCAAATCTTCCCCCAACAAAGACTTATTGATGAGGTACTTCGACAAGGAGTGATCTATATACAGTTTAAAATGTCTACCCAACAAATAATGTCGAATATTTTGCAGAGTGTAGACTATCACCAACCCTTCACGCTCTGTAGTGGAATAATTCTTCTCAGCCTTTGATAACTTTCTTCTCGTGAAGGCTATCATATGATCAATTTCTCCTTCTCCTGCCTGTGTTGATACCACACCTAGCGCAATGCAAGAGGTATCTACATGCACATGGAATTCTTTTTTTCAGTCTGGAAACACCAAAATAGGTAGTCACCATATTTTCCTTCAAAACATCCAAATTGCATTGACAATCTTCATCCCAAAAAACATCACATCTTTCTTCGATAACTTTTTCATCGGTGCGATTATCTAAGTATATGCCTTGATAAAATTTCTATAATACCCAGTGTGCTCCAATGTCATTTGCATCTATTTTACATTCTTAGGAGCTTCCAAATTCACAATCACAATGATCTTCATAGGGTCCACCATCAATCCCTTCTTACATACTACATGTCCAAACTAAATTCCAAAGGGAACACAGAATATGCACTTCTTCAAACTCAACGCGTTCTTATATATTCGACATGTATCCAACATAAGGCGCAGACTTGCAACATGGCACTTTACCAACCCAAACATAGTCCAATCGTCGAAATAAACCTCCAAAAATTTATGGATAAACTCTTTGAATGTCAAGATTACTACCAAGAGAATATTGTAGGCAAATTCTTTAATTCGAATGGCATAATGGTACATTGAAAGAAACCCCACTCCATCGCGAAGGTTGTCTTGATTTGATATTCTAACGTGATCTTTATTTGATGGTATCCTAAGAACCCATCAATGAATGAATAAGCCTCATATCCACCAACATTCTCTAATACTTCATCTGTAAATGGTGTTGGAAATGAATCGTGCACGCATGAATCATTTAACTTTCATGGATCTATGCATATCGTGATTTTTCCTTTCAGTTTCTTCTCTTCGACAACCATTAGGCTCATCCAATTAGATTCTTCTACTGGTTCAATAATATGACACCCATCATATTATCAAGCTCTTGGTGCGCCTTTTCTTTATACTTTGCATTGAGCCAATAAGGTCTCTGCTTGATGGGCTTCACATCCAATTTCAATGTAATATTCATAACACCTAAATCTCCTACGATCCTCTACAAATCTGAAAAATTTATTGGGAACAGATCCCGGTACTCTCACAATAGCTTAACCACCTTATTAACAATATATTCATCCCAATAGTCTCCTATCTTTTCCTCAGATCCAATATTTACTTGTCTAGTTTTCAAGGGTTCTGATATATCCAGGTTCTCAGCTCTCAATCCTTTGACTTCGCATTGTCCCTCTATCTCTGGAATGTTAATATTCCATGGGTCCTCTTCTCCCTATTCAAAAGTTACATTATAACATTATAGCATATGGCGCAGTTGTGTACTCCAATCCGACTGAGCCCATTCTACTGGTTCCTTAGGAATTCTGAATATAACAACTTTTATCTCCTAGAGTGCTTCATAAATGCACTAAAACCCATCCCCAAAGCTGAAAGTCAATAAGAAGCTCTCTCTTAAGATGTCCCATTCATCTATTCCATTGGACTCTCCATTTTCAAATACTAGTTCATTCGTATTGTATCTAAGGTATGACAAAAAATGTACACCCATTCTAGTTGTGGTTATGTTCTCAAGGCCTTAGTCCATCATGCCAAATGATCACGCGGATCATCCTTCCCACTGTACTTTTCTATTACCTATGTATTAGCATACCCAAACCTTGATTTCATCATTCTTCTATATTCCTTCCATCCAGTGAAGCTTTACTTGTGTGTACCCCACCAACGGGCAGGTGTAGCGCGCAGTGCCAACTCTAGTGCTTGGAAGTGATGTTCTTCTGGTACTTCCCTTTCAAATCCATCTAAAAATAGATCCACATCAGTCAAACCATCATAATGTGGAAGCTTACTTACCTCAAATGAGACACACTGCAATGACTTGGTCATCATATTACAATGGAGTGTAGATACTTCATGCAACCGATTCTAGCATTTTTCAAGCTCTTCATCCAAGTCTGAGGTGCAATAGCTATCCCTGTCGCACACAATTCGTCCATCGGCCATAGGATTGATCCAATATTCATTTCACATGGTGATCTTGTATATATAATCGATATCATGAAGACTTTCCATAAAGTCGTGAATAGGTTCAGTATAATGAGCTCCTTCAGCAGGGTCTAGTGGGACTACAACTGTGAGTGACTTTCATTCAAACATCATTTCCCACTTCTTCAAGTTGATTACTATATCCATATCAAAAGCCCAGTCAATTTCTAGTAGTGTGGTGTATGAGTTACTGCCATCCACTATTCCAATGACCTCAAAGTTAGGTAGCGCACTTGCACCCTCAATGTCTAACATTGCACCATATAAGCACCCCATTGGAATAATCTTCTGTTGATTTTCCATACGCAACTGAATAGGATACCACTATAACACATGTATCCCCATCATTTCCCATATCTACTTAGGTAGGAAGTTTGCATCAAACCCTAGATCCAAGATTACCTAGTCCATTTAATATTCTCCTATTTGTGCAGTTAGCCTCACCTTGCGCGCTGTTCGTTTCTTATGCTTACCATTTTTTCTCATGATGCGCTATTCGGCAGGGGTCTTTTCTTTATTTGTGCACTTGTCAATTAACTCTTGCAACCCTTCTACTACTTTCTTATTGTTCAGTAACTTCATACAGGTCTTTAGAAAAGTAGCTAAGACTGAAGGATCTACTTCTTATGTTGTACTAGTTTTTGGCATTTTTTCCTCACTTCCTGAGGTGGATGCCTCAACGAAGTTTTTCTTTGCTTCCATGAAGGTCTCTTTAGTGTGATTAAGGTCAAAGTCTATTTCTTTCTCAGTAGCATTGCGCACCCACCTATCATGCTTGGGCTACTGTCCCTTATCTGCACCAATGGCCATAGCACTCGTTGTTACTATATTTATGTTCTGATCTTCTTCACGAGGCTTTGCTCTCATCATTTGGATGTTCTGTGTAAGATGCTTGGGCTGCACCTTCTTTTCTTGCATATCTTCCATAAGGACTAGACATTCTTCTATCACATGGTCAAACTTTCGACAATACTGACATAATGGATGCATGGGGATTGTGCAATATTGCGCAAAGTGTCCTGCTTCGCCACAATCATAGCAAATTATTTGCCCAAGTCCTTGGCTAGCACCCTCTTCCTCATCCTCGGCCTTGGAATTCTCCATGCACTGCTCTTGTGCCCTAATCTTGAGGCCATATTTCTTCGTGCACTCGGTAGGTTAGGCTTCTATCCATCATCAACTCATAACTCCTACAATGGCATTCATCATGTCCCACAGATTTACGAAAATTGCAAAACAACTACTACCAGGTTTGTACAAAATTCTGTAGTAAATGGAAATTATCAGTCGCATGTTGTCTTGTAACCTGACAGATAGCACACCATGGTGTAGCTCTCGTGGTTAGCCCAACATTATTCTATGGTTTCAATGGAAGAGGCCTCCCCCAATAAAATAGTTCATATAAATCAGGCAATGTTCCTTATCGTGCCCATGGCTCTTTCACTTCAAGCACTAGACTTCAGCACACACCTTTGACTGGGATTCCTTTCCTTTCTTTAGGCTCTGCAACTCCAAGTGCAAGCTTTCTAGTTGTGAGTGAATTTATTTCACTCCAAGGTTTGTATCCTGTACGGGCAAGGCGTCCAACCTCATCGTAATTTCTAAGGCTTCTGCTTGTGTTTCTATCTTTTTTTGTGACAGAGGCACTCTTAAGTGTGGCGAGAGAAATGCTATATATCAATCATGATGCTGGGAGCATGTAATCACCATATTGTCTTACATTATTAGGCATTTCAACCTTTGATCAAAATCCTAAGGTGTCTCATCTACCTTCTGCCGAATTTCTTTAAACTTAGTCACCGACTGTGCCTCTGAATTAGTCTTTCTAAAATTCTTGTTCAGAGCTTGCTGGGTGTTATACAAGAAAATTACCTCCTCATCAACTCAGAGGAGAAGAGCACGATTACTGGAGGACTGACCAATTTCACAAGCCAATTTTCCAAGCTAATGCTATCTAGAAACTAGCAACCTGCTTTATAAAGCTTCCTAGCAAGGCTAAGTGTGCATTAGTGCCTAGGGTAACTCTATTCGTTACCCCGAGAAGGGAATTAGTCAACCTAATTGAGATTCTATGGGTCAAAGGAATGAGTTTATCAAGAAATATCCCAAGATTATCTCCTATGTTAGCTCACAAAAGTAGGGAAACATCAGAACTTGACCTGTTTAGAAGAATTACTAATTCCTAATGGAGTATACAAATAGGATAGAGCACAAAGGCATGGAAACATCACTGATTTTTCCTAATGGAACTCATGAGGTATTTGGAAAGGCTTATCCTCTCATGCTATATATGAGAGGCTAGGGCCATTGTGGAAGAGGTCAAAACATTTGAAAGGATTTCCTATTTTATTTTTGAGACTAGTCTCTGACTAAGGCATAACAAGACGTTAAGAAGGGAGAGAGAGAGAGGAGCTAGAGGAGTAAGGGAAGGCTGATACAACCGATGGTTGTAATCACTCTTTTCTACATCAATATAGAACTACAATTGTGTTTTCCACTCCATGATGTTGGTAGTGTAATTTGTTTACATATTTACGCAATCTCGTTATTATGAGTGTCTTAGATACATGTAATTAGATAGATTTATGCATTAATGCATTTTTTATCAAATTTATATGTTTTGATATTATGCTTGTCTTATCTATGTGCAGTTTTTGATCTAGAGCTAGCTAAGGGGTCTTCCACCTTGCTACTGCGTGCTCTCCAACAACACCACACCGAGACTTGAGGTAATAAGTCCTTCCTATTTTGATTCTCATTTGTTTAACATAGATATGCATGTATCTTTGTGACATATGCAGCTAATCTGAGAGTCTGCCAAGGATCCTGGGAAGATCCTTGAGGGTTTCTACATCACTAAACACCCATGCATTAATCCCTATAGTAGAATTGGTGACTCAGCTAGGGACTACACTTAGTTCCCGGTTTTCTCCCAAATTTCCTAGATATCTCTTTCTTCTAGGCCTTCCTGTACTTCTTGATCCCCTTTCTGACCATTTAGGGCTATACAACACCCTTCTCTCAGTGCTCAACTATGGATATGATCCCCACAACCTTCTTTCTGAGCCTTTTTCCTCACTAATGTTGTCTGCTAGTGTAAACACTATGGCCTCACACACTGCGTATTAGTGCCCCAAGTAACTCTCTGTACCCTCTATTACAGAGCGTTAGTGAGCCATTTCTTGATAAACAGACTTCTCTATGACCTCATGGGTTGGAAAATCTGCTTGTAGACTGATCAAGGATCTACAGTTGTGCTTATTTGATTGATATGTGTCCTGAACAATTTTTTTTTTAATAAAAATAACTTTACTTTTTAATGGTTTTGTTTTCATAAAAGAAAAAATAATTTTTTTTTACTATTTTCTACTTGGTTAGATCTGCATTATTTGGTTTCAAAAGTTGTTAGTGAGCATTGTTAGTTTTGTCAGTTGTGCTAGTGTTTTACTGAACTAGTTACATGCTATATATATTTATGCATAAATGACTCTCCCTTTGTAGAATCAACTTCTTCATCGAAAGTGAAATTTACAAGCATTGTTTTTGCATGATTTGAGTCAGAGTCCCATATAACTTCATACGTCAACACCTCTACCAAAGGCTCTAATGAATTACATTTAAAATTTACCTAATAAAATCAATCAAAAACTCCTTTTAGAGTAAACACACATTATTTTAGGCTAGGATCTTGGGCTAGGAAGTTGTGAGTTAACTTCCCAAGATCATACACCGAAACTAGTGTCATTAGTGAGGGAAATTCTCCTGCACTCATACTATTTGGGACCACTCTAGTAAAAGCAGAGCTAAATAAAAGACAACATTAGACTATAAACAAAGGTAGCATGCCTTTGCTTACATCTCCTTTGGGTATTCTATGCATCGGGGATCCTTTTGGTGATATCGGAGCTGAGTCGAGGACTCAGGTATCCTGCCCACATAACGCACTGTTTGTGACTATGTCCCCCCTGGTAGTGTATGTGATTTGAGGTAACCATAGTGGCCATACTTTTAAGGATGAACACAAGGTGACTGGAGCGGGCTACCCTGGTACCTAACACAGAGGAACCTACTTTGCCTTTGGTTGTTAGGAGGGTTCTCGTCTTCACGAGAGTACTTGACCCCTTAATCTAAGGTTCAGGTGAAGCTTAAGAGTAATCATAACTATACATTTGGCCAACTCTCTCTTTTATCCATTGTGATACTGTGTTTCATCTCCAGCAAATGGTGGTTATCAGACAGGGTCATACCCTCTACTTGTTGATTGATTTCTTTAGTGTATTTTTTATTTTTTAAGTGTGATATTGTTATCACCAAGACTTTAATAAATATCACTATAAAATATATTGATAAAATTTATTGGCCACCATGGCTACATCTAGCCCTCATCATCAGTCTAGACAGTTGTTAGGTCCTCCTCCACTCATTATGGAGGATCCGCCGAGCCTCAGTGAACTGGATTACCCATCTTCGAGAAATCAGTCTCCGAGATCTAACACTGAATTAGTTTGGACTTCCCACTATTCAAGCTTACTGGAAGATTTCTTTACTGAAGGTTTCATTCCTCCATACAATCCTTTGATCATGTATCCATTGGGACCACTCTTGATTCTAGTTGGATTTGTACCTCCTATGTCTTCTGTTGGACCTACACCACCCATCCCATTGACAACTAATGGGTCATTGGCTTTTGTGGACACTTTTGGTCCACCACCACCTCCCCAGTCAATAGTCAATACCACACCTATGATGGGAAACCCTGCTATCCCACCTATCCCAGCTTCAAACCCTATCATGACACCCAACATGAGTGGAACCCAGTACATACCAGTTTCCTCCCCTTTTGTGTCAGCTCTCAAACCTTTGACAAGTGCTACATATAACACTCCCTATAATGTTGAATATAACATGGTTAGCACGGGTCCCTTCAGCAACCCCTTTGGTTGGAATCCATTACTTAGTTCCAACCCCCAGGTTCAGATGCCAGGGGGAAATGTTCCCAATATGCACATACCAACTGGGAACATTACAGTTCCCCCTCCATTTACAAGAAAACAGGGACAGTCATTGATTGACATGAACCCTCCTTATGTCATTCATGGACCTATAGTTAATTACATGGCATGTGGAATCCCTCAACAAGGTCCCACTTGATCCATATGGGCACCCCACTCTCAACCTCAAATGAGTCAAGGGAGCATTGTTTATCATGGGGGCACTTACAACCCCCTGTCTAACAATCCCTATGGACAGCCATAGTAAATGACTGTACCCCAAGGAAATTACTATTCCACGCATCCTGTGTATAATAATGCGAAAAACGTGATGGGAGGATTGCAAGGATCCTCAAGTCATATGTCATCGCCTTGGTCCAATTTGGGGGCATCAAACACCTTTTTTTTTGGCAACACTTGATATCCCTACCTTGTACAAACTCACCAATGACCTCATCTATTACAAATTAATTTGGCCTCCAATCCTGCACAAAATTCCCATAGACATCCCGAAGTTTGAAGGGAAACAAGGGGAGGATCCAAGTATGCACATCACCACCTACCATTTATGGTGTGTTTCTAACTCCATGGTGGATGATAGTATCTGACTACGACTCTTTCCCCGCACCCTTACTGGCAATGCAGCCAAGTGGTACATTGAGTTACCACATGCATCAGTCAATACCTTTGGTGCTTTAGCCATGGAATTCTTAAAGCACTTTTAGCTAGCCATCCACTATGAAACTGGGATGGAAATCCTTACTTCATTACGTCAGGACACCACCACCCACATCTCTGATCATATCCATGAACGGAGATGTAAGTGGAGGCTAGTCAAATCTCCCCTCCCAGATTATCTATTAGCAGATTGGTTCTACAAATCTCTTCTCCCTCAAATCGCTAAAGATGTTGCCTTAGGTGGTGGGGTCATGGAAGACCAATCCATTCGTCATGCCCATCACTTAGATTTGATTTATTCGTAGTCTAACACATTATACGACGTCATTCCCAATGCCCTTAAAAACTCCAATGCTCCTACTACTCAGCAAACCTGTGTGCACACCAATGGTATTATCGGCACTACCTCTGAGGCTACTGTAAAACAACTTAATGGTCACATTGCCTAGTTATCAGTTGATCCCTCTCGCAAATAGACTGCTCTTCCTACTTCGTGACAAACTCTACGTAGTCTACACAAAAACCCGGTTGTAAGAACATGAAGAATAAGAAAAATACTGCTACTTCTGAACAGAAGTCAACCAAGCAATACAACCCAAAGAAAAAATTTGTTGCACCTTCTGACGATGGAAAGGAAAAACCTACCAAAGTCCCTTGCAAAATCTGTGCGGAAGACCACATGACATATCATTGTCCACGTCTCCAAGAATTTGCAAATTTCATTTCTAGAAAGGACACTAGCCTAACCCTTGCGGTCCTAAACAACCCTTTCCTAGCTTAGTAATAACAACACCTTATTGCAAACAAACCCTAACCCCTGCAAGGGGGCAACGACAGTTTGCATCATTCTTCAACTGGTGAAGTACCATCTACTATTTACACCTTTGAAACAGTAGATCTTCAAACCAGAGCCAAAACTTGTGGAGCTCCAGTTGCTAATGCTAAGGAAGCCTCCTCAAGTAAGAACCCACTGCCGTCTAATGATCTTCATATGGAAAGGCCAGCTGCTGATATTTTGATTCGGCCCCCAAAAGGTTCACTTCGTCATACAATGCATAATACATCTACATGTGCTACCAAGAACTATAGTATTGTAGAAGATTTAGCTCAAGCATCATCAGCTATGTCGTTGCTCGAAGTATTGCAAAACTATCTAGAAAAAAGGAAACCTTTGGTTTTAGAAACTGGTGGGGTCAACCCTCAGGATCATGGAAAATTTTAGGGGCTAATATTCGCTCATGGGCTAATTTTCTTTACTTTTTCTAAAAAAAATATTTGCTAATTTCCATATTTTTGTAAAAATGATTCGCCCAAATTTTATAGAATGATCATATTTTACCCTAAAATTCACCAAAATTTTATATATAGACTATATAAAAATATTATAAATTTGAATATTTTTACAAAAATATCTCTAAACATTTCATAGAATTCATATTATGGACTAGTCAGATTCACCAAGGTTTCTAAACTTTAAGATAAATTTCCATCCTTAAAATTTTCCCTACTCAGGATTCCATGCTTGCAATTTTCAACATGGACAAATGTAAACCTCCCCTTTCATACCAGTTTGCATTTAAGGTGCAAATATTTTTTTAACAAAAGGGTGAGGAATACATAGAACTATCATTGATGAAGGTGCTTCAACCTGTGTCATTTTGACTTCATGTTGGCTCGCTTTGGGTTCTCCAACCCTATCCTCGCTGTCAAATTCCCTTAAAGATTTCGATGACCACACTTTCATCCAAAAAGGTTACCTAGCCAGCTAACCCATCACTTTGAGTGGGAAAATGGTAACGGTGGATATCGAAGTCATGGATCGAGAACTTGAATATAATCTACTATTGGGTCACAACTAGACTTATGCCATAACCGCCATTGTGTCTACTTTCTTTCACATCATCCTTTTTCCATTGGATGGAAGGATAGTCATAGTGGACCAGCTGTCCTTTTTCACCCCATATTACTCCCAGTTATCCAGAGGCTCTGTACCCTTAGTGGGTGGTGTACTAGACTCTTACATTAGTATTGGTATCGGTCTATTGAAGCGTTCTTCCCCGATGGGTTGTTTTCCTCTCCCGCCACCATTGGTTCCATAGATAATCTCTATGGTTTCATCCATTCCTCATAAACCGACTGATCCTTGGATCCTCTCGGCCCCTTTAGACATTGACGCTTATGAAGAACAAATGACGCTATCACCAACTTAATTTTCCTACCAAGCCATTCGATCTGCATCTGAATCTTCGGTCACTTTGGTCATGACCAATGGTACCTCCTACCCTCTGCTAAATGCTCCTTCTTACAAATCTATTTGAGAGATCATGTGTTTTGAAGAGCGACCTTGGGAGGAATCTCACCATCGTGTCTCGATATCTAATTCGTACATGATGCCCATTCAAATCTTGTCTCATGATGCACCTGAAATCATTCCCTCGCCTTATACGACTATCCAAACTTTGGATTCAAAAGGGAACTTGGGAAATCTTTCAAAAACATTGCTCATCGATATTTTTGTCAAGATAAGCATCGTGGAAAACATCCAAGTTGGAGCCGATTGTAATAATGAGGAAATTTCAAGCTTCACCTACCCTTTTAAGGACTTCCACGATGTTTTCCCTTGGTCTTATGAAGAAATGCATGGCATAGACCCTTCTATTTTCAAGCATGCAATTTAGAAGTATCTAGCATTCTTTTTATGGTATTTTTCTTGCTCGTTAATCTGAAAAAACCTCGAGTCTCCTTCTTCAGGCTCGTTAAACTAGCATGAAGAAGAGAAAACGTTCTTTTTATGGTAGTTTTCTTGCTCATTAATCCGAAAAAAACCTCGAGTCTCCTTCTTTGGGCTCGTTAAACTACCATAAAGAAGATATGAGCTTTATTTTTTGGGACTTTTTCTTGTTGTTAAACTAAAAAATCCGTGAGTTACTTCTTCAGACTTGTTAAAACTTTATGAAGAAGATTTGAACAAATATTTTTCTCTCTTTTTCTAGCTCGTTAAACTGAAAAAGATAGTATGAGAATTCTTTTTAGGGACTTTTTCTTGCTCATAAAATCAAAAAAAACATTGTGTTCCTTCTTCGGGCTCATTAAAACCTCGTGAAGAAGCTCCAATCATTCTTTTTAGGAACTTTTTCTCGCTCGTAGGATTAAAAAAACCCCCAAGTTTTGATCATCGGGCTCGTTAAACTTCTACAAAGACAATATGAGCGCTTTCTTTTTTGGGACTCTCTCTTGCTCTTGAACTGAAAAATCCCCGAGTTTTTCCCTTCTTCGGCCTCGTTAAATCTATGGAGAAGGAATGAGCAGTTCTTTTACCTCTTTTTCCTCAGTAATTAAACTGAACAAGGTACCTCAAGTTTTCTTCATTTGATTCGTTAAAATTTGATGAAGATCTATTGAGTTTGTCGTTGTGTGACTCATTAAAAATTCACGACGAATATCAAGTTTAGTCTGTCTCGTTGTACTCATAACAAAATGAGGCAAACATCTATTGAGCATAGGTTTATTTCTTTGTCCGAACTCAGTAGATTAACTTATGGAAAAGGAACCTTTTCAGGTATACTATTAAACCTTTGTCTCACCCAGTTAAAAACTATGACAAAGGGACCAACCTGGAGTCATTCTTTACGATCTTTTTAGACTCTTGAAACATGAAAATACCACTGAGTTGTCCTGTCTAGACTCATTAAATTGAACATATGAGAAATGGAGTTGCTCTTTACGATCTTTTTAGACTCTTGGAAGATGAAAAGACCAATGAGTTTGCCTGTTTGGACTCATTAAACTAATCAGATAGTGAATAGAGTCACTCTTTATGATCTTTTCAGACTCTTAAAACATGAAAAGGCCAATGATTTTACATGTCTAGACTCACTAAATTAATAAGATGGGGAAAGTGGACAATACAATTGCTTTGTGTTAGTATTTTGAAAAGAGTTTTTGGCAGAAGTCACTCCCTTGAACATGGCACTCCCTCAGAAAAACCTTCCTTGTGATGGCCTCTCAATATGAACCTTACTATCCTATGAGTTTAGCCTATATACCCCGATGTTCTTGCACCTCTATATCATAACACTCTTTGGTGTTGACAAGTCTAGTGCTGTATGATTAAAACCGTTGTGTCGTGCCTTCTATTGTTCAACGAAAAACCTTTATCTTCTGTTTCCTCCATCAAACCATCAAGAATATTCTTCCTTCATGACCTCTGTCGTTTTGACCCAATGCTCAAAAATATTCTTCAAAAAAAAATCATTCTTGTCCTATTTCATGTTGACTGTTGTAGGGCACATTATTTCCTACATTTCAACAGGTCTCTTCCTATAAAATTCAACACTCTATCTACGAAGCAATCCTAGAAACACTTCAGTGCCTTGGAACTTGTAGACATTAGTGGCAGGTTACCTTCTGTTTGGTTAGGGGTTTTCATTATTGGCTCATGGTTAAATGATTCTATGAGTGTTTCACGACAGAAAATTTATTCACACTCGCTAGATTGTACTGTGCATCTTGGATACAATCGCCATTATTGATGGCAATCCTCATGTCTGTTAACAATCTTCATTATTGACTGGTAATCGGACAATTTCATACATTGTTTGACCTCAACACCTTTATTCACATGTATTAAACTATGTTGTTACCGTGAAATGGAAATCAAGACCTTAGGTAGAGGCTTACATAAATCAGCATTGTTTCCTCCCCAAAGTTGCATTTATTATTATTTGGAGACAACTCATCAGAATGATCTTATTATGACATAGGTTCCACATTGTGCTTATTGGTGACCATGATTGTCATATCTCTTTGTTGATAAATCACTCTGACATAGCTACTCTTTGTGGGAATGCCTGACTCAGGACATGAATTTATATTTTTTATATATGTGTTGTATCAGATTTCTCATATTCCCAAAGCTCTGATCCTCTCTCTCTCTCTCTTTTCCAAAGAAAAGGACAGTTATATATAAATTATTTCAGTCATCGTCTCTGCCTCTGATTGCAGACTTTAGGGGGCATCTGTTATACAAGAAAATGACCTCCTCATCAACTTAGAGGAGAAGAGCATGATGACTGAAGGACTGACCAAGTTCATAGGCCCATTTGCCAAGCTAACGCTGCCTAGGAACTGTCAACTTGCTTTATAAAACTTCCTAGCAAAGATAAGGGTGTGTTAGTGCCTAGGGTAACACTGTTTGTAACCTAGGGAAGGGAGTTAGTCAACCTAATTGAGATTCTATGGGTCAAATGAATGAGTTGACTGAGAAATATCTCAAGATTCTCTCCTATGTCAACTCACAAAAGCAGAGAAACATTAGAACTCAACTTGGAGGAATTACTAATTCCTAATGGAGTCTACAAATGGGAAAGAGCACAAAGGCATGGAAACATCATTGATTTTTCCTAATGGAACTCATGAGAGATTTAGCAAGGCTTATTCTCTCATGCTATATATGAGAGGCTAGGGCCATTATGGAAGAGGTGAAAACATTTGAAAGGATTGCCTATTTGACTGTCGAGACTAGTCTTCAACTGAGGCATAGTAAGAGGTTAAGAAGGGAGGGAGAGAGAGGAGCTGTAGGATTAAGGGAAGGCTGATACAACCAATGGTTGTAATCACTCTTTTCTACATAAAAATAGAACTACAACCATCATGTTGGTAGTGTAATTTTTTTACATATTTATGCAATGTCGTTATTATGAGTTTCTTAGATACATGTAATTATATATATTTATATGTTAATGCATTGTTTGTCAAAGTTATATGCTGTGATATTAGGCTTGTCTTATCTATGTGTAGTTTATGATCTAGAGCTAGCTAAGGGGTCTTCCGCCTTACTACTTTGCGCTCTCTAGCAACACCACACCAAGACTTGAGGTAATAAGTCGTTCTTCCTGCTTTGATTCTTATTTGTTTAACATAGATATGCATGCATATTTGCGACAGTTATAGCTAATTTAACAGTCTGCCAAGGATCCTGGGAAGATCCTTGAGGGTTTCTACATCACCAAAACACCCGTGCATTAATCCCTATAGCACTGGGTCTCTGCCAACATCGCGGTGGGTTTATCAGTGCAGTACTTAATGTACCATGTCAATGCTCGATCTTGTAAGGATATTAAAAGCTGCGATTTATCGATGCTATCATTCATAATATGTTGTGTTGTCCATACATCCCCTACAACAAACCATAAATGTATGAGATCTTCACTCCCTACCCCTTTAAAAACTCACAACTTCATCGTGTTCAATATGTTGAATGGTGGAAGTGGAGGTGGAGGTGGAGGTGTAGGTGTAGATGTATGGGGTGGAGGTCAAGGTGGAACTGGAGTAGATAGATGAGGTATCCTCTAGATACCTTGCTTAATTAACTAAACTGCACTTCACAGTCTAGTCAGCATCGTCCCTTCACTGTCACTTGAAGGGGTTCAATGAAAGGATTGTACTCTGAGCTTGTTCCCTCGTTTCTTCTAAAGAATATCCAAGTTTGTGTATCCCAAAAAATAAAGGTAACCTCATAACCCCCTTTTCACATAACAAAATTTTAATCCAAGTCTTTAATGATTTCAAATACTTACCTCACAGTTCCTTAAAGAGCCTATGTTCTGCTTTGCTATAGCTGATATTTCTATTGATTGCGAACATAGTCACAAAACTTCCAAGTGTGCTATCAATCCAATGATCCATGACTCATGTGATATTGCTTCCTGATGCTTCCAAACCTCACACTAGTTCTAGAGTCCACAATATAGGGTCATCAAGCCTCCACATTCCTTGACTATCAACCAATTTAGACAACCACTCATGTAGTTTGTTAGGGAAGAAACATAAGAATGCTTCAGCCTCATTTGTGTATAAATATCTCTGCAACCACTGCTCCTTGGATAATTTCAGGCTCCTATTCTCTTGAGCCACAAACACGTGTGCATTTTGGTCAATCCACTTCTCAATCTCTTTCTTTGTAGGAAATCATTTATGAAACATATCTTAGATAGATCCTGATCTCGAAAATGGAACCATTTGTTGGCTTAAGGGGGCCTGACCCAGGTTCAAATTTTTTTGTGCCAACCAACAAAACCCTAACTGCTGGCCATTTTGGCAAAAACCTGCATAACATAGATTGCAACCTCACCCGAAGTAGTATCAGGGGATGCTAAAACAAGGTTTCTGCATCGAGAGATCATGTGATAAGTAATCTGAAGCCCTTGTAGCTCAGATTTGCCTTCGCGCAGATCGGTGTATTCCTATGGCTCACTACTGTAACTCTATCCAAATGGCTTCCAAACCTTCATGAAGGTCTATGATCAAGCTTTTCAGATCTAAAAGAACCAGACTTACAACTTTCACATAGTAAATAATAACCCTAGATATGTCTTCAAGCAGATCTACCTGCTAGAATAGTTATCATAATAGATTAATCTACTACCTTCGCAAAAACATTTCATTGCTTATTTTATGCATAGATATTAAAGGTTCAATAGAGTCATGCAAAAAACACCCTTTATTTCACAGAAAATATATCATTGAGTGATAATGCATAAACTTGAATAGAAATAAGAACAAGGCACATATGTAATATATTTTATCCAAAATTAATCTTTATTATATTCAGTGCTCAAATTACAGACTCTTCCACCCTTCACACCATGCTGGAGGGGCCCATGCACTCAATTGTAGACTTGCCAAGGTCTCCGTGCACTTAGCCGCAGGAGCCTTCCCCTTTTACCTAAGTATAGGAAATAGAGTTTTCCCTCCTTAACACTTTCCCTTACACATTTTCTTCATCAAAGATTCTTATCTCTAGACTCCTTATGACTCAATTACTTACAACTTTTCTATTATAGTACCATGGCCTACAGCCTATGGGTGAGTCTCAAAACCATCCTATTACTTACCCATACAAGGGGCTAAAGCCCCTTTGACAACTACTTAGCTACAAACTCCGCTTCCACATTTCACAGATACTTTACATTCTTTAAAAAATTCTATTCAAAAACTGATTAAACTATCCAAAATTGACCCTAGGGACCTTATCCCAAAATACTACCACCAAGATTGCATCATGCTATTTTGGCATTCTTAGTAACCTAATGATGAAATACATAAATGAATCCCCACTTCCATTATATGATTGGTATTGATTGTAATAACCTTGATAGATGTTTGTGTTATACCATAACCTATTGTATTCTAGACATTTGGAAATATTTTTAGAAATTTCCCTATTTATCCTTGTCCAATAATACAATTTTATGGTAGCCTAAGTGACACACATAAGTTATTTTATGAAGCTTGTCCATAATGAGATTGTTTGAGTTAGTTACATTAGTATGTACAATTTTCACCTATAAGTTAATAAACCTCCTTCTTTCAGCTAGAAATTTATTCCCATTGTCCCTTAAGCTCTTGTTTTAGGCCTTTACTCACTTGCTTAAAGTGCTCATCACCTTGTAGTGATTCTTTAATTCTTTCTTTTATATTTTTCTCACATGTTCTAGTGATTGCCATGTTTATTGTTTGCATGCTTCTACTGAGTGCATTAGCTACTTCTCTCTCTTTTCTCTCGATGTTATTTATTTAAAAATAAAATTCACTAATTAGAGGCCACCATTTCATTGGTTTGAAACTCAACTTTGGTTGAACGAACAAGTATTTCATCCTGTTGTGGTCCATCATCAAGGTGAATTTCCTCCTAAGAATATAAGGTCTCCACATCTTTAAGGTATGCATGATGGTTGTTGGATTAAAATTATGCATTACATAATTCTTCTCATGTGCATTTTTCTTTTTATATTTATTTACATGGCCATCTTGCATGAGGAGTCCTTTGAGCCCTTCCTTGCAGACATCTATACACACCAAGAAATCTTTATTGAGGTTTGCAATATTCAAGGTGGGAGCATTAGCTAAAATCCACTTTAGTTGTTTGAAGCTTGTTGCACACTATTGGGTCCATTTTTTGATCAATTTTGAGCATAAATTGGTTCGAGAAAGAAGAAAGAGAGAGTCGAAAAAAGTATAGTTAGACCAAGTGGTTATTTTGGAAATTGCCCAGTGATCGTGAAAGTGGGATTAACAACGTAAAAATGAAAGAGAGTTAAATTGATTCAATCAATGTGTGGGTTTAATTTTGACAATGTCACAAGAGTTAGATTGATCCCATCAAAGCATGTGAGTTGAGGTTGACATGTTTTCAAGTTCCATAATCATACTATGATCATATTGTAGGTTTTAACCCCGTACAGAAATTAACTGCATACGAATTCTAAAACACATAAAATAAACAATGTGAGAGCATAACACATAAAACACATATAAATAGAGATTTTCCCCTGGATCCCAAAACTAGGACTACCAGCTTGATTTTTCATTATGTTCCCTTTAATGTTATAATACATATTTATACATGCCGAAGCATCCAATACCATGGATCGAAAAACCATCGCGCCAAAAACCATGGACTGAAAACCATCGCGTCCAAACATGTGCGAAAATCATGCACAAAACCATAGGTGGGTCTGCCCAACCTAACATAGGGTCCAAAACCAAAGTTTTTGGGGGTGCTGCCCCGGACCCCATAAAGTGGGGTTATGGTTATGCCTCATACCCCCTATGAAATCCCCCCCTAACTCCTCAATTAACTATGTGGGCTAGTCGTGGAAAGAATATAACACAACCCAACATTCTCCCACTTGTTGTTTTCTTTCCACAGGGGGCCACAAGAGAGCTTAGTCATTTTCTAGCCCTAAAATGCCCAATGTCTCTCTAACACCAAAGAGAACTTGTCAAAGGCCACAGATTTTGTCATGCATCTATATATTCTTCAAAGTGTCCACCTTACCAGCAACACCTTTTTGTCTTCTATCATATCCCTCACAAAGTGATACTGAACATCAATGTGCTTTGTCTTTGAATGCTAAGCAGGGTTCTTTGCCAAGAAAATTGCACTTTGGCTGTCACAGTCTATCCTTATAGCTCCCTGTACTAACCCCATACTTGAACACCATCTTTGCAACCAAACTGCTTCCTTGCTTGCATGAGTGGCTGCCATGTATTCTGCCTCTGTAGTTGATAGTGCCACTACAGATTGTTTCTTACTCATCCAACTAACTGCACCTCCAAATAGGTTAAACACATACCCACTTGTAGATCTTCTCTGATCTAGATCTCCAGCCCAGTCAACATCAACAAAGCCACAGATATCCAACACTCTGTCCAATCCTAGCCTTCCTTGGTAGCACAAACCATAATCACTAGTGCCACACAAATACTTGAAACCTCGCTTTACTGATGTCCATTGCTCCATCCCTGGTTTTGACATAAACCTGCTCAATACTCCCACTGCATGTGCAATGTCTGGTCTAGTACAGACCATGGCATACATCAAGCTACCGACTGCACTTGCATATGGAACACGGGACATGTCCTCTTCGTCTTCTTATGTCTTGGGACACTGTTCAGCAGATAACCTCGCACCTACAGGAATAGGAACCTTCACCGGTTTACTATCCTGCATATTAAACCTCTGCAATATTGTCTCGACATACTTCCTCTGGTTTAACCAGAGCTTCCTCTTTGCCCAATCTCTTTTAATTTCCATGCCCAAAATATAGTTTGCAGCACCGAGATCTTTCATGTCGAATTTGGAGGACAATTGGGTCTTCAAATCCTGGATAATTTCTTTGTCATTTCCAACCAACAACATATCATCCACATACAAGACCAGATAAATAACACGGTCACCAATTAATTTAAAATACACACAATGATCTGCTTTGCTTCTGGTGAAGCCAGGTCCCCGTATAAATGTATCAAATTTCTGATACCACATCCTTGGTGACTGTTTTAACCCATACAGAGACTTCTTTAACTTGCATACTAGTTCTTTCTTACCCTTCACTGCAAAGCCTTCAGGTTGCTTCATGTAGATTTCCTCTTCCAAATCCCCATGAAGAAATGTTGTCTTCACATCCATCTGTTCTACCTCAAAATCAAAAGGAGCAGCAACAAATAAAAGTAATCTAATAGAAGTTACCTTGGCAACAGGAGAAAAAATATCACCAAAATCAATTCCCGGCACCTGGGAATAACCTTTTGCTACCAACCGAGCTTTGTATTTCTCCACCTTCCCTTCTGCATTGTCTTCTTCTTGAACACCCATTTGCTGCCAATGGGTTTCCTTCCAGCCGGAAAATCCACCAGATCCCAAGCCTCATTTTTGTGCAAAGATGCCATTTCATCAACCATGGCCTCTTTCCAGAGTTTTCCATCCTCTGAATCCACTGCTTCCCTTCACAGTTCTACGATCATCACCAGTAACAGACAAAGCAAAGTTTGAATAGAAAGCAGATGGACTATACCTTTCTGGCTGCCTTCTTTCTCGAGCTGATCTTCTCACAGTTGGAGTTTATGGCTCTTCATCTTCTGATTCTTCTCTGCTACAAAGTCTGATTCTTCCTCCTTTCATTCAAACTCTATCTTCACAGGTTCCTTTGGTTGGACTTCATGTTTAATAACATCTTTAACCTCTCTGAACACCACATCTCGACTGTACACAACCTTCCTTGTTACTCGGTTCCAAAGCTTATAACCCTTTAAACCATCCTTATACCCAATAAAGATGCACTTTTCAGATTTACTATCCAACTTGGTTCGTTTCTCCTTTGGAACATGTACATATGCATCACATCCAAATACCCTCAAATGTGAAAGAGAGGGTTTCTTACCAGTCCATACCTCTTGTGGAGTCTTATCCTCCAACGCTAATGAAGGTGACCTGTTGACCAGGTAGCATGCAATATCCACCGCCTCTGCCCGGAATTCCTGTCCTAACCCGGCACCACTGAGCATGCTTCTTGCCCTTTCCATCAATGTCTTGTTCATTCTTTCTGCAACTCCATTTTGCTGAGGTGTATATGGAGTAGTCTTATGTCGTGCTATACCACACTTTTTACAAAATTCTTCAAATTCCTTTATGCAAAACTCTCCACCATTATCTGTCCTCAACACCTTTATCCTCTTCTCTGTCTGGTTTTCCACCAAATCTTAAATTATTTAAACTTGTCAAATACTTTAGATTTCTTCTTAAGGAAACATATCCATGTATTCCTTGATAAGTCATCTATAAATGATACATAGTACATAGACTTACCCAATGATGGAACCTTCATAGGTCCAAACACATCACTGTGCACAAGCTCTAATATATGTTTTTCCTTCTTACCACCAGAGAGGAAAATCACCCAATTCTTCTTCCCATATACAAAATTTGCACAGAAATCAAAATTCAAAGAGCTATTACTCATACCTTCTACCATACCTTTACCATGAAGTATTCGAAGGCCCTTCTCTCCAATATGTCCAAGCCTTTGATGCCACATCATGGTCTTCTCTCCAGAGACCATTAGATCTTCTACTCCACTTTCAAGAACCATAGAACTGTTGCACCCATCAAAAACAATGCTACCTTGTAGCTTGTACAAAGTTCCAGTCCGAACTCCCTGCATCACTACCAGTGCTCCCCAAACCATCTTACAGGTATCCTTCTCGAACATTGTTTTTACACCTGCATCATCCAACTTGCTTACAGAAATCAAATTTCTGGCCAATGTAGGTATATGCAGAGCACCCAAAATTTTTCTAACCCTTCCACCTTGCAACTTCGACTTTACTTTTCCGCAACTAACAATTCTAGCCTTCCTATCATCCCCCCAAGAAGACATCACCACCATCGTATTTCTCATACTCGCCGAACCACTCTCTATGGGGAGTGAAGTGAAAGGATGCACTTGAGTCAATCAACCATGCCTCATGATCTACATGTGTACTTGAAGAAGCCAAGTACACATCCCCACCTTCATCTGAGGCGGTTTATGCCTCTATAGAAGGAGCATCATTAGATCCCTTTCCTTTATCAGGAGCTTTAGATTTATAGTCCCTTTTAAAGTGCCATTCCTTTTCGCATTTCCAGCACACCACCTTTATAGGTTTTCCTGGAGATTTAGATCTCTCTCTAGATTTATATCTCCCACTCGATGACTTCTTTTTGTTTTTGTTCTGGGATCATCCTTATACAAACAAGGCATCACCATTCTGGCTCTCCATATTTTTCTGTCTCATCTCCTCCGTCGGCAAGGATAAGACTATTTCATCAAAATGTAAGGTAGTTGCATTGCTACCTATTACAATAACTAGACTATCCCATGAATTTGGTAGAGAACACAACAAACCGATGCACTTATCTTCATCTGAAATTTTAATATGAATAGATGTTAACTAACTAACCACAGTATTAAATGCGTTCAGATTCTCTGTCATTGAGTCTCCATATTTTAGCCCTAGGTTATATATACTTTTCCGCAAGAACAGTTTATTCACCAGAGGCTTAGATTGGTACAAAGTCCCTAACTTGTCCCACACAACCTTTGCCGTAGCTTCCCCTGATACATTCAGCAATACTGAATCTGAGACACACAATCGTATTATGCTTTCTGCCTTCCAATCCAACTTCTTCCATTCTTCATTGAATACTCCTATTGGTTTAGTACCCAGATCTACCGCGATCCACTAATCTTTATCCACCAATCGATCCTCCAGCTTGAGTTTCCGCTGCTCACCATCTTCTTTCACCACCAGAATCGATCCCATAGATCTCCCATTTAACACGGTCTACCACAAGCCCGAGTGAAACCCCTCAGCAACAAATGTGTCCCCTTGAAGCCAAAATAGCTCTGATACCAAAATGTAGGTTTTAAACCCGTACAAAAATTACTTGCATACGAATTATAAAACACATAAAATAAACAATGTGAGAGAATAACACATAAAACACATATACACAGAGATTTCCCTTGGATCCCAAAACCAGGACTATCGGCTTGATTTTTCATTATGTTCCTTTCAATGTTATAATACATATTTATACATTCCGAAACATCCAATACCATGGACAAAAAAGCCATTGCGTCCAAAACCATGGACCGAAAACCATCACGTCCAAAAACTATGTGTGAAAATCATGCACAAAACCATAGGTGGGTCTGCCCAACCTAACATAAGGTCCAAAACCAAAATTTTCTGGGGCACTACCCCAAAACCCATAAAGTGGGGTTATGGTTACACCTCAAACCCCCTGTGAGCTCCCCCCTATAACCCCTTAGTTAACTATGTGGGCTAGTCGTGGAAAGAATATAACACAACCCAACACATGTTACTATATTGGTGTAGAAATTCCCACTGTAGATCACCTGATAATGCAATATACTAAAGAAAAATACTTCATCTACTTCTACAAACAAACTTGCGGATGCTTAATCAATTTTGAACAAGATAAATTTGAACACATACAACAGATAATGAGAAATCAATCACACATGAACATAAAAGAATAATATGGGGAAAGCCTCAGCTAAAAACCCTGCTCTCTGTATTATCAAACAAGTAGAAATATCTCAGAGATTACACAAAGCTTTAGCTCACAAGCTATCCAACTCTCAGTACAATCCCTCAATACGGCTCATAGAATGAATAGACACAACATATGCCCTTTTTCAATCCTCCAAGCCTCCTATTTCTTTGCGCAGTTTCTCTTGGGGTCCAAAAGCTGCCACCTGTGTGAATTAACACACACACTATTCTCCAACCTTAGAAATAATTGTGTAATCCTCAAGGAAACAATTCCTTCTGCATGCAAGAGATATCCTCATGGGAATATTCCTACAATTGATAGTACACTATCCCATCCTTTGATCTCAACTGGGTCTCTGACTGAACTGACATGCATGAGTTATTTATGAGAGAATATTCAGTTATCTGAAGTACACTAGTTACATGCATGCATGAATTAACTAACTGAACTCACAATCAGTTCCACAAACTATTGGAACTAATCTAACTGGACTTAACTCAGTTAACTGAGATGACTTAACTCAGTTAACTGAGCTAACTAATTACAACTCAAAAATACAACTCAAGATTATCTCCTTAATTAAGGGATAACTTGCTCAATGAAAGGCATAACTGTTGCATGTCTTCACATAGACTTCATGTTTGATTTTCTCCAATTAATTAACTAAAGATGAATTAATGAATTATTTTTCAAATAGCTACTAAGATCAAATTCGAATTTTAATTCTCAATTTTAGTTCAGGGACTATCTAAAATTGGAATGTATCTCGAAATGATATTTATAACAATGTTATTTTTTAGCACTTCTATATTTAGCATTTCCTGTTGCTATTTTCAACACTCCCTCTCAACAAGAAAGGGATTATCTGTCACCCCAATCCTGTCTCTGTGGAACCCGAACTTGCATTTTGACAATTCCTTAGTCAAAATATCTGCATCTTGTTCCTCGGTTGAAACATACAACAACAACATGATCCTCTTCACCACATAGTCTCAAAGATGATGATACTAGATATCAATGTGCTTGGACCTATAATGAAATACTGGATTCTCAGAGAGTTTGATACAACTCTGATTATCACAATAGATCACAGTTGGATCCATCCTCTAACCAAACAATCCAACTAGAATTTTCCACATCCAAATGGCCTCACATGCTGCCTGATTGGCAGCCATGTATTCAGCCTTTGCTGAGCTAAGTGCAACTGACCTCTATTTCCTGCTATACCAAGAAACTATAGCTAAACCAAGGTTGAAAATTCCTCCTAAAGTGCTCTTCCAGTCTGATGGACTCCCTACCCAATCTACATCTGTGAAGCCCTGAAGCTTCACTCCCTCTATCCATTTGTACCACAATACATACTGAGATGTGCCTCTGAGGTATCTTAGCACATGCTTCGCTACCTTCCAAAACAACTTGGTAGGCTAAACCATATCTTGACTCATCTAGTTCACTGCAAAGCACAAATCTAGTCGTGTGTTCACTAGATACATCAATGAACCCACAAGTTACTGATAAACAATAACAACTACTACCTCACCTGAAGTAGCATCCTCCTTCCTCCAATTACCAGCTAGAGGAGTCTGCATGGGCTTGCACTTCTCCATGTGGAATCACCTGAGTATCTCATTGGCATACTTTCCTTGAGACACAAACACTTCCCCATACTTCTGCCACACTTCCATGCCTAGAATGTAGTGCATAAGAACCATGTCTTTCATCTCAAACTCTCTTGCAAGATCCTCCTTGCAAGACTTGATCAACTGATCATCACCTATCAATATGAGACCATCAACAGAAATAACAATGATCAATGGCTTACCTTCTACCATGATGTGGTAAAGTTATGCATTTGCTTCACTCTTGGTGAAGCCCAACCCTATGAAATAGTTGTCGATCCTGGTGTACCAAGCACGAGGTGCTTCCTTCAGCCTGTACAAATCTCTCTTGATTCAGCACACATGTGACTCACAATCAAAGGTCTCATATCCTTCTGGCTACTCAATGTACACCTCTTCCTCAATCTTGCCATTGAGGAACGCAATCTTCACATCCATTTGATGGATCATCCAACCCATTTGAGCTAACAGTTCCAACATCAATCTGATAGATGAGTACCTTGCTATAGGAGCAAAAGTCTCATTGTAGTTTATCCCCTCAACTCGTGAAAAACCACGGGCAACAAACCTTGCCTTATGTTTCTCAACACTGCCATCAACTGCTTGCTTTACCTTGTAAAGCCATCAAGAACTCACCACTGAGTTATCCTCTGGTCTTGGGACAACATCTAAAACACAATTCTGAAGGATGGAGTCGTACTCCACCACCATTGGATCAACCTAGACTGGTTGTTGCATTGCTTCCTCGAAAGAAGAAGGTTCGGTCTCTACACACTCCCCAACCAGGGCCATGTAACCAGTGTACCACTTGGGTGACCTCCTCTATCTGCGCTGAGAGGATGGCTATCCCACATTCTCTCTCGCATATAACATGAACCTATCAGCTTCCATTAAGCATTTCTTCCCTCCTCTAAAAGACTTTGCATTAGTGGATGTCTCCACTCTTGGATCCTCTACATGCAGCTGCTCCACATCAGTCTAAGGCTCCTCCTCCTTAGGAACTAAAAATTCCTACTCTACATGCAACTTGAGCTCCCTCTCAAGTGATACTCACATGGATTTCTACTCATCAAACTCCAGATCTCTGCATACCACTATCTTCTAACTGGTAGTAAAGAACACTCGATAGTTGTGGGGTGTATCAGTGTACCCCACAAGTATCCCCAACTCAGTTGTTGGATCTAGCTTCTTCCAGGCATCTTTGGTCCCGTGGCAATAAACTGATGATCCAAATATATTGAAGTGACTCACATCTAGTTTCTTCCCAGAAAAGGCCTCCACTGGTGTCTTCATCCCCAGTATACGATGCGGGCTTCTATTCTACAACTATACCACTGTATTGCATGCCTCAACCCACAAATGAAGTGGTAGGCCTTGGTCATGCAACATCGCTTGAGATGCTCCCACAATTGATCTGTTCTTCCTTTCGGCCACCCCATTGTGCTGTGGGTTATGGGATGCCATCAACTCCCGTTTAATTCCTTCTGCTACACAAAAGTCCTTAAACTGTTGGGAGACATACTCTCCACCATTGTCACTTTGCAAGGCCCTTATTTTCTCTCCAAATTCTTTCTTTGCCAAGGCTTTTAACTCACAAAACCTTGAGAAGGTTTGATCCTTCTTCCACATAAAGTAGATCCAACATCTACGAGAAAAATCATCAATAAAAATAACATAGTACCTTTGTTTAGCAGTGAAGGCTATAGAGAATGGTCCACACACATCTGTATGAACTCGCTCTAGGATTGCTCCAGCTCTACTATATCGATCCTGAAAGGAAGATTTTGCATACTTACCCAAGGTACAACCTTTGCATGTATCCACTTGCTCCAATTTACCCTTGGGAAGTCCAGTAGAAATATGCTACATGATCTTTAAGGCCCCGTGGTGCAAGTGGCCCGATCTTCTATGCTATAGCTCACCAACATCTTGGCTCTGCACCAACTCTGCTTTGAAACTCAATGTAGCATAGTCGTCTACCTCCAACTTGTAGAGATTCTTAACTCGAATCCCAATCCTCTTGGTCTATCTAGTGCTGATATGCCTCAAGAATTCCTTTCCTTTACTAAAGACTGCATCATAGCCTTTGTCTTCCAACATAGTGACGAACACAAGATTCTTCTTCAGAACAAATACATACTTTACATCAGCCAGGGTGAGAGGAGCTCCATGCTCCCTCTGAAACACAACCATACCTTCACCTGAAATATGATACTTTCCATCATCGCCCATCTCGATCCACATCTAGAGGTCCTTCTCCTCCAAGGTACTAAAAAGATTATAGTTGCCGATCATGTGGAATGAAGGTCCACTGTCCAGGTACCAAACGCACCCCACCATCGATGAAACCCTACATGTAATGAGGGTGAAATCTAATTCAAATTGTGAGGCCAGTGCCTCACCATATGATCCATTTGAAAATCCCTTCTTGGATTTCTTCTGTGGAAAATCCGTAGCATAATGGCCCACCTCATGAAAATGAAAGCATCGCACTTTTGATTTGTCAATCTTCTTCCCACCATGGGAAGAAATTGATTTTGAATGGGAAGCCTTCCCCTTCCCTTTCCTCGCCTTACTCAATAAGGCTATATTTTCTTCATCATCATGCTTTGATTAAGATCCATCTCTGGTGCTTCTCCTTATCTCCTCCTACATCAGATCCGACTAGAGTCAATCCTAATCTGGTGGTTTCTCTCTTCCATTTTCCGAGTGTTGGTAGCTATGCCAGCTCTTAGGAAGACCGAGGAGAGAAAGACTCACCATGTCATCATTAGCTATCATGATTTCTACACTTCCAAGCTCATCCCAGCAGTTGGTGAGCTTTTTTAGATATGTAGAGATCGTGTCACCCTTTTCACACTTGATTTTCCCATGCTTGTCATTCAGTGCCAACTTCCTCTGATCGTTGTTGTTCTGATATAGATCCTTCAATGTTTCCACATTGAAAATGGTGTCTCCTTCCCATGGAGACTCAAGAGAATATGGTCTTGAACTCCCTCCAAAAAAATCCTCCTTGCTCTAGCCACACATTTCTTCCATTCCACCAATTCTTGGGCATTAGTAACTACTGGCTTGGGGGCATATTGATCAATGAAGTCCTTCAAACCGTTGTCCTCTAATACTGCTTCCATGCGATCCTTCCACACTATATAATTCGAGCTGCCATCCAGGGCATATTCGAGTCTCAAACTGTTGAATGCCATTAGTGAAATTTGAGATGTGATAAGAATTCGATTTCTATAATCTGGAACTTGAAACTTCGAACTTCTCCCTTCTATGTATACTGTTCTATGCTTTGATCACCTTTGCTCTGATACCATGTAGAAATTCCCACTGTAGATCACTTGATAATGCAATATATTAAAGCAAAATACTTGATCTACTTCTACAAACAAACTTGCCGAAGCTTAATCAATTTTGAGCAAGATCAATTTGAACACATATAACAGAGAATGAGAAATCAATCACACATGAACACAGAAGAATAATATGGGGAAAGACCCAACTAAAAACCTTGCTATCTGTATTATCAAACAAGTGGAAATATCTTAGAGATTACACAAAGCTTTAGCTCACAAGCTATCTAGCTCTTAGTACAATCCCTCAATACAGCTCATAGACTGAATAGACACAGCATATGCCTTCCTTCGATCCTCCAAGCCTCATATTTCCTTGCACAGTTTCTCTTGGGGTCCAAAAGCTACCACCTGTGTGAATTACCACACAGAGTAATCTCCAACGTTGGAAATAACTACGTAATCCTCAAGGAAAGAATTCCTTCTACATCAAGAGATATCCTCATGGGAATATTCCTGCAACTGATAGTACACTGTCCCATCCTTTGATCTCAACTGGATCTCTGAATGAACTGACATGCATGAGTTATTTATGAGAGAATATTAAGTTATCTGAAGTACACTAGTTACATGCATGCATGCATTAACTAACTGAACTCACAATTAGTTCCACAAACTGTCGGAACTAATCTAACTGGACTTTACTTAGTTAACTAAGCTAACTAATTAAAACTCAAAAATACAACTCGACCTTATCTCCTTAATGAAGGGATAACTTCCTCATTCAAAGGGATAACTGTTGCATGTCTTTACATAGACTTCATGTTTGATTTTCTCCAACTAATTAACTCAAGATGAATTAATTAATTATTTTTCAAATAGCTGCTAAGATCAAATTCGAATTTTAATTCTCAATTTTAGTTCAAGGACTAACTAAAATTGGAATGTATCCCGAAATGCTATTTATAGCAATGTTATTTTTTAGCACTTCTATATTTAGCATTTCTTGATGCTATTTTCAACAATTGGTAATTGAGGATCTTGGAGTATTGATGTATTAAATGTAGATGTAACTCTATGGATCTATGATTGTAAGCTTTGTTTGGCCTAATTTCAATAAAAGCACATAGTTTGCATGGAGATCTATTTTGTATTACATGTGATCATTTATCTTCTTCAAAAAATTTAAATTCCTCTTTACGTTAATGTGTAATGAATTTCTATTTTGATATGTAATGGTGGTTGTCTTATATAAATGATAAATATATTCACTCACCTTTGACTAAAACCTCATCAATACACTTAAATTCATGGAAGCGCTTCAAGTGAGGCCTTCTTCCCTTGTGGAAGATTGAAAATTCCAGCACCAGCTAGACTACAATGGAACCCTTTTGTTGGCCCTTGAAGTAGACTCTAGTCTCTACATTATTTCTTGCTAACAAACAATTCTATTGGTGAGACCCTAAAATTTAACCAAGGTTTTTTCTAATAATGGTGAGCAGGATCTTAAAGAGTATTATTCAAACACAATGGAAGGAAATGTATGACACTTTCATTCTTCAAGAAGCATAATTATAACAAAAGAATCCTAATTTGATGCATGAAGAGACTTTTTTCACTAATCTTGTTAGTGATTAGTACGAAATATTTTGGGTAATATTCCCCAAAAATATTTGTTAGTGGTTGCAATGGTTGCAAGGCTATTTAAGAGATTGAAGTACTAGTTAGATCTATTGGAATTAGACTACATTAGATTTGGTTTCATTGCATTTCCTACATTCTAGTCAGATATGTTGGAATTGGACCACATTAGATTTGACTTCATTACATTTCCTAGATAATTAACTTATTAGAGTTGTTGATTTCTAGGTAAAAAAATACACTAAAAGGGTATATTATTGATTTTTTTTGCAAGAACTATTAGTCTTTCTCAAAGGTAGAAGCATTTTTCAAGTTTGGGTTAAGAGGAATATTTTTGAAGGAAAGCCCTTGTGGATCAAGATCTTATTGGTGGAATAAGGATTACTACCCTTCCCTTTAACTAATATGGAAGCTTAAAACCATCACACTATGGGGAGGATATTGGGGGAGAAGATGACCTCTTCTGAAATATAGGAAAGAGTTGTGTTTTCACTGTTATGACACCCTCCAAAATTTCACTACATTAAAATTTTGGAGCCTACTTCATTGTCATACGAAGTGTTGACTTGGTCGTCAAGTTTCGTTTGTTGTTGCCCTATATGCTTTAAGTGTTCTTGAATGTTATCAAGTTTTGTTGCATTGATTAGAACATATATAGATGCATTTTATGGTTGTAACATATTTTTTGTGGTAAAATAACACTTTTGGGCCGCAGTCACGCACATTTCACTCTTAATACTAGGGGAATGCGTATAATGTGGTGTTTTGATGTATACTCATTGTTGATAAAGCTTGTCTAGGTTTTCTCAATGGGTTTTTATGTGTCACACACTGTTTTATGACTAGAACTCATCTTGTTCACCTCTTGTCCTATCATCCAAACCTAGACAAATTCGATTTCAAAGTAAACCCATTAAGGGCAAGAGTGCACAAGCACACTCTAAAGCCTTGATGGGAGACCTTTCATTGTTTGGAAGTGTGCCCTGAACCCTCCTTATATCCACTTCCTTGTTCTGAATTTCACCCTCCAAAATGACTAAGTCTTCCTTGAGTGCACTCCTTTGACTCAAAGAAGTGCACTCTCCTTAAGCCTGTTGGCACGCCCCAAAGAGCCAAAGCTCAATCCTTTAGCCTTCCCCAATGCACCATGCACCCTCCTGAACTTCTTGAGCACACTGGTGCACTCTAAAGGCATGAAGCCCTAGCCTTCAACCTTCAAGAGTGCGACCTATGCCCTTTTGAGGCCTCTTGAGCACATAAACACACCTAGAAGGCATGAAGCCTTAGCCTTCAGCCTTCAGGTGTGCCTCTTGTTCCTGCGCTCTCTCCCTTGAGTACACAACACATTTGGGAAGCCCATATATCTCCCCTTTGTCCTTCAACCTTGCACCATGCACCCTGTCTTAGATGTTTTCTTCTTTTGGGCACATGAGCACATGCAAAATATATGATGCATCTCCTCTCCAGCCCTTTAGGCTTTCAAAGTGCACCCTTGCACCCTGTAGTGCCTTCGATCTTTTTTTAGTGCACTGAAAAGGACTGAACATAAAACATGCAAGGATCATGGTAGAATAAGATATTTTCAAGCTAATAGTTGCTCATCATGAGTGGTTACATATACATGTATTTCAAAACAACAAAGAAAGAACACACGAGGAAGATCAAGTAAGGAGAACAAGCAAAGGAAGCATGGAAATAACAAAGAACACACTTAAATATTGATAATTGAAGGACCCTAAAGACTACAAGATTGAAGGCCCTTTCGAAGGTGAAAGTGCCATGATCAGAAGATCAATAAAGAATGAAGATACAACTAGCAGTGATGACACCATAAAAGAAATTCCATGGCATTGGTCACTATTAGTCCCAGTCATAAAAATAGTGACATGTCAAGTCTCATCACATGATGGTGTCGAAGTCATTATGTATTATTATAATCATTATAAAAGACAAATAAGTGGAAGTCCAAGAGTGGTGTACGAATTAAAGGGTCATGGTAAGAATCATGGTAGTCCAAAAGACATGTAATATCAAAAGTTATATGTAATTCCGAAAGTCATTTGGAATCTAAAAGGTTGTAGAAGTCCAAAGGTCACAAGAAGTTAGAAAGTCAAGAGTCATAAGGATGTGGAAGGTCATTCCTCAAGTCATAAATAGATCCTTATTTCTCATGTAAAGGAATTTTAACCCTTTCTTCTTTTACAAGGCCTTAACGAGACATAGTTAGTACTTCTAGGGAGAAAGTAGTGGCTATGATGCTCCATTATTGGAGCTAGTGGTGTTCATCGCATTTATGTATCTTGGGACTTTTTCCTAGTATTGAAGCCTTCCAGGCTAGCATTTTTTCACACATGGATTGCAAATTTTTCTAAGACTATTCTTTGAATGTTTATGGTTCATGCTTGTTTTGATTAGTATTGGATTAGTTGAACTATTTTGGTTACTCTGGTGCTCCTTGTTGGAAATGTATTGTTATGTTTATAATGGTCGACGCATCCTTGTGAACTATTTTGCTTGATGTTAGATGAGCCTTTCTCTTTTACGCATGGCTCCATTAGGGTAGTACTATTACTTCTTTCTTAGAGGCTCACTTAATTTCCCCCCGTAGTAGAAGAACCTTCATACATCGACAATTGAACATTCACAAGGCATACTGTATTTCTCATTCAAAAGGACAGTTGCGCATATCTCTCATGTTGACAACTAAAGCCAAGGCATATCTTTAAGTAAACAACATCTGGTTCGTATTCCAGATAGGAATCCTACACCAAATGGTGTGAAGTCTAGTTGGGACCTTATATCGAGGAGATCCCCTATATGTTGGCAATATCCAACACCATAAACATTATGGTGCTAGAAAGAGGGACACCATTTTTTTATGGATGACCACTCCACACACCCTCATCATTCTCCTTCAAGCCAAGGTAGCAACATTCTGAGCACTACTCTGATTCCCAAAGCAAAAGGATCTTCTAAACCTAGCCTAAAATCAACTCCTGAAGTTACTTACGAACAGATCTATGAAATTTGACCTATAACCCATTGGTTCGTGAAGGCTATCGGATTAATCCTTGGACTACAGAGTCTTCCAAATTTCCTGAAGAAGAAAGAGACAACTAGTATTGGTATCTTGGTTTCTACAATGGAAAATTTGGTATTTTTTCACTCTTGATTAGTTGGCAGAATCTGCAAATGGAATCTAACATCAAGAACAACTTCCACCTCCTAAAAAAGGATATGAAGATGATACAGTTGTTTTTTTTACGACCTCTTTGATGGATTAGACAATTAATATTCCTCATATTTTGACAAGGAGGAAGAATGCAAAGATGAGAACATGGAAGGCCAGGATTTTAATTGGATGGTCCAAGGGCCTCTAGCTCTTCTAGACAACTTGCATAGGATACTGAGACATCAAGATAAGTTGCTATGAAAGTATGAAACACATATTTAATTAAAATTGGAATTATACAAAGGATCTAGAGTTTTTTTTACTTTAACTAGATTAAGTTGTTCAAAAATGAGGAATTAGAAAATATCTTAATTCACTACTTTGAATGGATATATTCACTATTTTTGTGATAAAATGATCATAATAAACTATATAATACAAATTTATATAAACCCGCATAAGAAATTATTTCATGTCTTAATGAATAATAACAAGTTATTGTGAATTATTATTATTCTCTTATAGTATATTGAAATTTTGTTATGATTATTAATAATAATAATTATTATTATTTTTATTAACTATAATAATCATTTATTAAGCATTCTTAAATAGTTTTTAATTTTAAATTATTGTTAAATTGTAGTTAAATTGTTGTTACTAATTAATTAATATTTAATTATGTAATAATTAAATAACCGGGTAGGGGAATTGGAGAAAATAAATAATATTAAATCAAGTAGAGCCTAAATTATGACCTTTTGTAATGCTAGAATCATTGGAAACTGAGAGAATAATCAAGATTTGATCGTTCTTGTCAAATTTTGATCGATAATATCATTTTTTTGTCATAAGATTATCATGATATATATATATATATATATATTAATATATATATATATATATATATAAACACTAATGCAAATGGAAAATATTTGATGTCTTAATCTTGACTCAGTTATATTATTTCTTCTAATGTTATTTTATGATTTGTATTCAAATGTATTTAATATTATTATTGATGAGAATAATTTCTATATGTTAGTATCAATAACTAATTTAATTATAGTTTAATATAGTAAATACCACACCATGTTGAGTTACTATTATAGTATCTAGGGTGGCCACAAATTTAAAGTGTGCATAAAATTTATTGAATGATATAATTATAGCAATAATATATTTGTTATCCTAACGATTTTAATTTTAGGTACCACTATCATAGTAATTTTGTTTGCATTCATCACTATATTTGATCATATTACGAGGTTGATAACATTATAGAATGGACATAATTTCTTTTATTTTATATAAGACTCATATTATGTTTATTTTTATTCTTTTAACAATCAAAACTTAATTATAGAATAGAAAATATAGCAATATGATTTATGCCTAGTATTAGTATTATTATATTAATTTAAAGTTAATTTGATCAATGATTACATAACGAGTACTAAATTTTACGGAAATAACATTCACATACAAAGTTACAAAATGAAATTAATAATAATCAATGGTTGATACTATTATTAAACCTAAATTTTGGTGATATTTTTATATTATTGCAACATTTTTTTCTAGATTGACTCATTACTATCAATCTAGGAAATTGCACCACTTTAGAGTTTCCAACCTATACAATTTCTATCATTGAAAGCATGACATTGATATCTTATGTATAAGAAGAGGTTAAATAACATGGAAGAAAATAGGGTTCCTAAAGTTGCTTGTATCTCTAGCCAAAACCACCATCAACTCAAGTGGGGGTGGAATAAGGAAGAGCATCCTTTGCTAGAGAATTGGGAGATAAAGAAGGAGATCATTTTGCAAATTGTGGATATTTATATTAAAGATATTATTACATCAAAAATATAATTATTATTAAATAGTGGAGTGATAAAGATTTACATGGTAAAAGGAAACTAAGATATTATATTAAAGAGGTGATCAACTAAAATCTATAAAACTAGAAGAATTTATATTTTCTTCGAGTAGCATAAAGAATATATATATATATATCTATATATATATATATATATATATATATATATATATTATAATATATATATATATATATATTTTAATAAATAAGAAAAAATTCTCATGATCTCATAGTGAAACTAGAGATAATTGGTAAATTCCAAATATACCATGGGAGGAAACTATCTCTCACCTTTGTAACAGTAAGAGCATTGAATATGAAAAACACTAAGTTCTCTTAGATTGTCCAAATTATAATCATATTGGATCTAAATTTCAAAATATTTGTAACACTACCATCCTTCTTTACCTTTTAGCTCAACAAAATGATGTTGACCCTGAAATGCTTCTCTTGATTCTTTTCGAGCATAGAATAAAATTCTAAATAATTATGAGTAATCACTTATGCCCTACAAATTCCTAATAGACTATATTCACTTTTAGCGAATGTTAATCATCATCATCATTTCCATCATCATTATATATTATTATAGGAAATTTACACCACAAGTTAAAAACAAATTATGAATTGGAATAGTAACATAATTTTTTTTTTTTTTTTTTTAAAAGTTGATTGAAACTCACTTCATGAATATAATATTAACATGCTAGAAATGTCTTACTTATAAAATTATTAATGAGAATGACATTATTAATGTCCAATGTCTATTATTAAATTGTCATTTTAACAATCAAAATCAATTTTCAATAAGAATAGCAATAGAGTAATATAGATTGATTTTTTCAAATACAAGAGGAAAGAGGGTAAGCTAATTAAAATATTTATTGAAATTGTTCAATATTTATTCTTGAATTGTTTTCAATATATTGTACTGAAAATAACATATAATTTCTAACATTTCCTCCCCAGTGGCTCCTCTCTAAGGCCTCTCCTAACACCATGACATTTTAAATGATCGGTCTCTTTCTCTTTATGTGTGTTTTTGCTTCATCTCCCTAATCATGGGTCAAGGGTTCACTGGAACCATCGAACATTTCAACCATTTCTAACATAGTTTCTTTAGAAATGTTTTCTTCCCATCTTGAATTACAACTATGGAAATATGAATTCTAAAATAACATATAATTGATATTCCTCTAAAACTTAGATTGCTTACCTTATTTATATTATAAGTAATATTTATATTTTTCTATTAAAATGAAGTTGATCAAGATTTAGCTCGTGATTAATAAATTGCTTAAGAATTTCTTATATTTATATATTATTAAATGAAATTTGACCATGTTATGTGACAAGAGGAAAATTAAATTATACAGAATTACTTAATAATTATTTTCATTATTTTTATTTTTGCATTAAAGGTAATTTGATTGAGCTTAACTTCATTCCTATAAATTAATGTGTGAGAAATATCTTACTTGTAAATTTACTTAATCACAACGCATTAGTATATGTATATTGTATTATTAATCATTTTAACAAATCAAAATGGAATTGTGAATAAGAATAGCAATAGAGTAGATACTTCATTTTTTTTCAAATATAGAGGAAAGAGGGTAACTAACTAAAATAATTATGGCAAGTGTTCAATATTTTATGCTTTAACTGTATGGAAACATTATATTAAAAACAACATTAATCAATATTCTCTAAAAACATATATTTCTTACATTATTTCTATTATATTTAATATATATAGTTTTGTATTAAACCAAGTTCATTAAGATTTAAACAAATCAGTAATAGATTGTGTGAGGAATTTCATACCAATAAAACTATTTTAGTACATATAAATATTGTGTTTGTTACTATTATTAACCATTTTAATATTGAAATTAAGTAACTAATTTCTCTATGTTTAATATATGTTATTATACTAGTACAATGTTGGCATGCCTCCAAAGTCTAGAAGTGAAGATATTTTGTAAGCCTACATGTATCATTTGATGATCATAATTATTTCTTTTTGAATTAGAAAGCAACATAGTAGTAATATTTGATTTAAATAAAATATAAGGAAACATATTAAGGAAAGATGACTTCAAATTTTATTTAAATTGTCTAGCATTTATTCATGAAGTGTTTAAATGGTTTATATTGAAATTATCTACTTCAATATTATTTTAATATACCAAGTCTAAATATATTTTTTTTAAATGCATCATTGAATCTGACTATGTGCATTTGATATAGTGAGAATTTATAGTGGTTTAAAACATATTTGAACTTAAAAGTTGAATGAAAGTGTAATGTAATTCACATAAAGTATCATCACATGATTACATTGAAGTTGAACCAAAATGTGCATATATGCAATAAATAATATAAAAATCCTCAAAAAATAATATGAATAGAATATTTGATATACACCAACCATTGAAACTTGTTTTTGAAGTATAGTAATAGATCCTTCAAAAGACAAAATTACATTCATGAATCATCTCCACCTATTATATAGGTATTCTCTCAAGTAGATCAAGGACATCTTCTACACCACATTTATTTATCTTGGTCTTCTTGGAATTTTATTTCTTTGGCATCTATGCCCAAACTATGATATTGATTGGAATGAGCCAAGTTTTGTGTCATTAGGATTTGGTACCTAATATTGTTCTAATAAAATTCCAATGTATTTTCCTAAAATAGGCCTCCACCAATCAACCTTCACATGAAAATTGTTATTTTCATTATCCTTGAAGATATTTGAGGTGCATTTTTCCATCCAAATCATCTCTCCTTCATCCTGGTTTGTTGATCTAACTAGCAACATATTTTATTTCTCAACATCAATCATAGGATTAAATGTTGGCTTTGGCTTGTTGCACTTGGTTCCAACATATATTGATTCATCTGTCACATTATCAAAATATTCATCCATAATACTTGAGTGTACATTGACTGGATTATGTTCACCATACATAATTTTGCTTATCTTTGGCCAAAAATCCTCAGAAGATGAGTCACTTCCATCAACTATTGTATGATCATTATAGATTTCATCTAATGTAATAAGAACTATTTCCCAACATTTTACTCTATTTTTCCATTCTTCTCTAACAACTAGTGAATCCTCATCGCCAATAGTGTATTTCCACATTTTTATGTATGATGTTATTCCTTCCTTTAGTTCTTTTATGTAGACATCATTACCTTTGGGACATAAGAAATATGGCCTCCCTATTGGTAGTTTAGGTTGACCTTCATCATCTGTATGCTACAACTCAATTGATTATGACCACTCAATATCTCTGATGGATTCTTTTTATCTTTGTACTAGAGCATCGTTGAGTATAAGAAATTTGAAGTATTGGACAAATATGTATGAATAGTCCATTTCCCCCCTCCTTGATGTATCCATTCAGGAAAATTTTGAAGTCGTATACCTTTTCAATAAGTGTAGGTAGAAACATAGGCTTTTCTTTGATTATGTGATATGTATCCATCATTTTAGGTAAAGAGATACATTATATTGGAAGCAATTTTTCATACGTTCCATTTATGTCTTCATAGGTGTGCCCCACAGGCAAGAACCCAACCTCAATAGTGATGAAGACACCAAGAGCAGTTAAAAGTGATAGAAACATGAAAAGATAGTGATTCTTATTATCACTTGCAGCATTTTCCAGTTGTAATAATAAATGTGGAGGAAGAAGCTTGAAATCAACATTTTTATTTTTTGATCTTCCATTAGACTTAGAAGCATTGTTGTACACTTTAAATTTTGAGTAAATGCAAGTTTTAAGTAATGCATTTGAAAGGGGATTTCTTGAACATCCACTCTCATAAAGTAGATCATCATACATATCAAGGTATGGGTCTTCCAGGTCCCTCAAAAACTTTTCAAAGGATGTAATATTAAATCGTGATCCCATATGTACAAATGGTAGGGATAAATGACCAAAAACTCTTGTCTTATGCCCATGTGTTAGCATATCTATCAATGAAAAACCTAAGTTTGTTCCTGCAATAGATTTTGGTTTGACATGTAGCCTTGGGATTAAAGTCTTTGTTTTGTCCATTTTATCATGAATAATGCTCAAATAATTCTTTTGAAACCACTCTGACATAATTATGTGTGCATAGTAGCAATATCTTCCACACATAACAATTTGTTATGTTTTTTCAATCTAGCTCATGTCTTTTCTTCCAACTCTTTTGTAGTCGCTAACTTAATTTGTGCTTTCAACATAATACATTCACTACATTTACTGAAGTTGGTGTTATTTGAAAATTCGACATCATGAAAATGAGTATTCCACATCTTGCTCATTGTTGGTTGTGATATTGATGGGTAATTGACCTTTTGAAGAGCCTCGTTAATCTCTTTTAATAAATAATTTTGTGTTTAAGTCGAAGGAAAGAATATTAAAGGTGCAAAATTTCCATTTTCTTCAACTTGACATGTTTCATTTGGTGAAATATCATAATGATCCATTACAATCTTGTGCAATATTTCTCTAGCCAACACAGTGTGTGCACGTTCTTTGCATGTGTTGGTGTTACCATGGATGCATTTAATATGTCCATGATCAAAATAATGTTGGTAGTTGTAGAAGGTGATTTGAGGAATATTATGTATCTTGTACCATGCTTTCTTACAAATAATATTGCCTTCAAATCTCATGTCCTTTACTTTTCTAACAATAGGTGGTAGAACATGGTCGTGGATCTTTCACATGAATTTATTCGAGTGGAGTGTATTCAAGACAAATTCCCTAATACTGTTTGTATTCATGTATTTTAAAGCCCCTCTAGTTGCTTCAATGGCCTTCCTATCCACATGTTGAAGACAATATTGTCTACAACATTTAGTCGCTACCAAAAGTCAAATTTCATTCTCTTCATCTATTTTTGATGCAGATCAACTAACTTTAGATCTTTTACATTATAAGTATCCCCATACCATATATTTAAGGGCTTTGTGTCCTCTATAACATCCCATATTGCAATTTTCTTCAGTGGATAATTAAACTTTTCCTTGACACTCAACATCTCACCATTGTTGTTCAATAACTTATTTATTGGCCATCTAAGAAAATAATGTTTAGACTTGTCCCCAATCCTAAATATTTGGAAATTTACATCTATTTAGTATCAACAAGAGAGGATTCAACCCCGCTATGCTTACTTTGGCATATTGGAACAAGTGAGCTCAAGGACAAGGACTTAGACTGCAACCTATATCTAGGGAATTCATTCAACAAAGAAAATTCCTCCTCCATTAACCCACATATTTGAGGTAAAAGAAATATGCCACATGTTACATTTGTTTTACCTTACAATTTTTGTGTTTTTCCTAAGAGGGAATATTGCACCCTCTACATTTATTTTTCCTTGCAATGCTTGTGTTTGTGCTATTAACAAATCTAGTACATGCTAGATTTATTTTACATTCAAATGCCTTTTTTTGTGCTAGAAGGAAATATAGGGTGTGGTAGATTTGTTTTACCTTACAATGCTTCTACTTGTCATAAAAATAAATCTAGCATGCACCAGATTTATTTCTAGCACAAAAACAAGCATTGCAAGGTAAAACAAATCTAGAGCATACTAGATTTGCTCCTAGCACAAACAAAAGAATTTTAAGGTCAAATAAATCAAGGATGCAATAGATTTTCTTTACCTTGCAATTTTCATGATTGTTCTAAAAACAGATCTAATGTGTGCTAGATTTGTTTTACCTTATAATTCTTTTTCTTTTTCTAGAAACAAATCTACCACACACTAGATTTGTTTTACCTTGCAATGCTTCTGTTTGTGCTAGAAACAAATCTAGTGTGTGCTATATTTATTTAACCCTGCATTGTTTTTTCTTCTAATAAAAAAAACATTGTGTGCACTATATCTATTTTTCCCCTGCTATGTTTTATGCATGCTAAACTTTTTTACCCTAAAATGATTTTTCTTTTGTGATAGAAAATAATCTAGTGCACACTAGATTTGTTTTACCTTGCAATGCTTATTTTTGTGCTAGAAGGAAATCTAGCACACACTAGTTTTGTTTTTTGATGCAATTCTTGTATTTGTGATAGAAACATACTAACACATTAGTTTCACTTCACCCTACAATACTTGTGTTTCTGGTACAAGGAAATCTATGATGTATTAGATTTGGTTCACCCTATAATGTTTGTGTTTGTGCTGGAAGAAAATCTAGCACACACTAGATTTGTTTTATCTTGCAATTCCTATGTATATGCTAGAATGAAACCTAACAAATGTTATATTAATTTTAGTTTTTATGGGTGTGTTTGTGTTATAAAAAAATCTAACACATGATATATTTTTTTCTAGCCTACAATGCCTTTTGTTTCTGTTAAAAATAAATTGAGAGTGCATTAGATTTGTTTTACCTTACAATTCTTGTGTTTGTGCTAAAAAAAAATCTATAATGCATTAGATTTTTCTTACCCTGCAATGGTTGTGTTTGTGTTAGAAACAAGTCTAGTGCATGTTGGATCTATTTTACCTTGCAATGCTTTCATTTTTGCTCGAAACAAATCTAACACATGCTAGATGTGTTTTAACTTCCAATGCTTGCATTTGTGTTTGAAAATATTTAACACATACTAGATTTGTTTAACCTTTCAATTCTTGTGCTTGTGCTTTTGTTTTACCCTTCAATTCTCTTGCATTCTGCCTTACACTATATTTTTTTTACTCTATAGTGTTTATCTTTTTGCTATAAACAAATCTAGCAGGCACTAGATTTTTTTGACCCTACAATTCTTATGTTTGTGGTAGAAACAAATCTATTGTCTACTATATTTGTTTCACTTTACAATGCTTGTGTTTTTTATATAAGGAAATTTAGGGTGTGCTAGATTTATTTTACCTTGCAATTCCTAGGTCTATGCTAGAAGGAAATCTAGTATGTGTCATATTTACTTTTGTTTTTTAGGTTAGTTTTATGCTATAAACAAATCTAGTGCTTACCATATCTTTTTTGGCCTTGCCATGCTTTTGCGTTTGCGCTAAAAACAAATCTAGCATGTGTTAGAATTTTTTTACTTTGAAATACTTGTGTTTGGGTTGGAAATAATCTAGCATGCACTAGATTTATTTTACCCCTGATTCATGTGTTTATGTTACCTTTCAATGTATGTGTTTTTATTGGAAACAAATATAGCACATGCTATATTTGTTTTACACTGCAATGCTCAAGATTTTCCTTTTATTTTGCCATGAAATGCTCTTTTCCTTTTCCTTACACCATATTTGTTTTACCCTACAATGCTTGTCTTTGTGTCAAAAACAAATATAGTAGGAGCTATATTTGTTTGACCCTACAATGCTTGTGTTTTTGGTAGAAATAAATATGGCATGCACTAGATTTGTTTAACCCTACAATGCTTTGGTTTGTAATAAAAGCAAAAACTTCATAAAACAATTGCATTAACCACTACTGAAGAAAAATACATAATTGTCTCACATGGATGAAAGGAGGTGTTATGTTCCTATACCAATAGGTATCATATATCATGATTGACTTGGTTTAAGTTCTGAAATATGTACATGCATTTGCTTGTTGCAAATGTTTTCCATATTTGTAAAAAAAAAACCAAAGAAAAAATTAAAAAATGTAAAAAGGGTATGTCCTAGAAAAAGAATAAAAGGACAAAAAGAATGAAAAGGTCAGAAAAAATAAAAAATGAACCCTAAAAAAATGAAAATACCATAAAAGTGTGCAAGCCCAAATGCCACTAGCATTTACTTTTATGTATAATAATGATTGTGTGCAACTTGTTACTTATGCCACAATCCATGGTAACCAAATAGTTTAATCTTGGTTATTCGAGTTTTACAATTTCATGTTCAGAGATAGAGAATAAAATCTGACCAAACCATTTAATCTTGGCAGATGAGTAGATAAGTAGAGTGAACAAAAGGAGATCAATAATTTAATCTGAGCCCTTGGATGTAATAAGGTTAGACTTAGACAGATTTCCATTGTAAAAGAAAAGAAAAAGTTTTAATAAGGGTTTGCTAGTTTAAGTGCACCCTAATAAAAGAAGAAAAAATGGTAGGATAAGTAGGTAGGGTAAGTAGATGAATGGTTTCATAAATATGTATGATTGATGGTTAAGTTAAAAGCTCAAATTATTTACTTTCATCATTACATTACTTTGGCAAATAAATGGATGACAATGAAGACATTTACATCATGGACAAAAATCATACTAATTAACTTCCTCACTCATTTTTTCCCCAAATTTTACTAATTTCCCCATCAGTACTAAAGGCACCAACAACCTAAAAGTTAAAGGGGCTCAGAGCATTTCTCTAACTTCTCGAGGGACCAGACCCTCAGCCCACTAACTTGCAAGGCCTAAGTGCTAAAGCCCCTTCATCAAAATTCACTCCTTCAATAAATCACTCATCTCCTTCAAATCCTTTTCTTAAGGTAAAATCACTCTTTTACTTAGGAAAAATAAAGGTTCTTTATAAAACCCCCCCAAACACATTTTAGCCTAAGTCATAATGTTGGATGATGAATGTATTTTCGGAAAGATTTACTTAGCACATTTTCTTTTTGCATGGTCATTTTAACTTTAAATTCTTATTATTTATTTAACTCCCAAAACAAATTACCTTTCCTCCTACTATTAGTAAAAATCCCAAAATCAATAAATATCGCATCCCTATGGTTTCAAAAATAAACCATAAATAAAGTTAATTAAATTTGATTAGTTAATCGAATCACGATTATTTAAGAGCCAAACCGCCCAACGCATTAAAAAAGGAATTAATTATTCATCTGGATTAATTAATAACCTATCCACGAATACCATCATACCCGATATAATTAAGTCACTTTAATTATTGTAATTATGTAGTGGGCCCCCTCCATTAACTCCCTAACACTTTCTGATGTTGACTACCATTCAATCTGCCTTCCCTCATCCAACGACTCTCTCTCACGCGGGCCTTTTGGTCGAATGTTAACCAACCGATACAAGCTGATTTGAGTTTTCGTCGATGCTACATGTCATTCAATTTGTGGCATCATGTGACCCTCTGCCGAAACCACCAACTTCCCAAAAGTGGTGCAATCAATCCCACTTACCGCCTCCACTAATCGACAAAGTGTCCCATTGAGTAGTTGATGCCAACTTTTGTCTTCCCATTCACCCACCAAAAGTCATTGAATTTGTGCATAAAACAAGAATACTCATTGCTTTCCCTTTTTACCGAGAAAAGAAACTTCTGCCTTCAATGCATGCACAGAGTACATCCAGACCAACAACTTACTCCCAACCGCCAACCACCATTAATCGCTAAACTCTAGGTGACTTTAGACTACTGTGTGCACCCAACAAAGCATTCACTAAAGCCTATAATGACCCTCCCTATCAACCCAACGTTTTCCTAACAGCTTTTTTTGTTTTATAGGCGATGAAAAGACCATAGCCTTGGATGAACAGTCTTAATACTAGTCATAAGACCTGTTTACTCCGAGACTATTATCGGGTCTATTCAAATAGAGATGGAAAATAAAACATACAGTTAAAAGACAAGCAGAGGAAACACGAAATTAAATCATTTACTGCTGAAATAGAGAGTAAAAACCTAAAATATATAGTGAAGGTAAAAGGACATAGTAAAAAATAGTCAAAGTGTATCAGGGTTAAAGAGTATCAGATTGAAGACCAAGTCAAGTAAATCAGCTAGCATGAAGATAAAAAACATGGAAGATAGTTAGAGAGCATACAAATTCATGTCAAAGTGAAGATAGATAAAAAAAAATAGAGTGGTAAAAGTAAATAGTAAACAGTAAAAGTAAACATGGATGCAGTAAGGGTTAAACATACATGAAAATACTTTCACTAGCAACAATGAAGTTTATCCAAAGTAAAAGTGAAAAACTGTTAAAATAAATTCAAGGTTAAAAGATGAAATCAGAGCAAAAATGGTACATTCTTCATAAATCTCCTGTTTAAGTCATAGTTTTGTAGAAACTATTGTGGCCAATAAAATAAGTATTTCGAGAAACTGGAGGAAGGTTTTGTTCCTTACAGGATAATCTACAAAATTTATCTCACATTTTACACAGGTATTACCAAAATGGAGATAAGCGCATGTCTTCACAACCTATTTTTCAGTTTGTGCAAAGTCATGTTTTTGACATCTTTTTTGTAGAGCATATTGTGAACACCTGGAGGTGAATTTTGGGAAACTGAGAGAGATTTATTTCAAAAATATTCTTATAATTAGTGTAAATACTTCTGCATTTGAAGTATTTTGGGTGGATTCTATTACATTTCTGTATATCTATGCTATCAAGCTGATAAAGATGTTGTAATCAAACTTGGATTTTTTGTTGGAAAAGGAATGAAAGTTGAGGACATTTCATCAGATTCTTGTGCAGTGTGATCACAAATAAGTATTTTATCCTTGTGATTTTATGTGTTTTCTATATGTTTCAATGTTTCATGCATCTAAAATCTAAATGGTAAAATAGTCAAAGTATATCATAATAAGCTTAATTTCTCTCTACTATCAACAATATACCATTTATATGTTTTCTTCTAAACTATCTCGATAAAGGAATTCTTAATTTCTCCTCTATCCCTGTATTTTTTCTCATAAGTCCCTGTTATAGGATTCTTAATTGGCCTCTAGTTTTGAGCAGAAATATCACCCATTGAAGCCCCAAAGTTTGTTTTTATTATATTATCTTGCATGTTGAAATCCTACCTTAGCAATTTGACTTGATCCAATGAATTATCCCTTATTGACTCCATAGCCAAATGGCCTAAAAGCCTAGTTTTCCCATTTGTTTTAGAACTCCACCACTCTCAAACAAAACAACCTCTTTGAGCATTAATACTAGCCTAAAATCCTTTCAAACATAGCTAAATCATAAAGAGAGAGCCCTCTCTGAACTTAGGTGGGCTAGCACCCTAGTGTAAAAGATTGGTTCGTAGTTACCTTGGATCCTTTCCTTCTTTCAATAACTTCTAAGGAAAATCTGAGTGATAACATAGTGGCAACTCCGCTAGGGACTCAACAATTCCTTAGTTGAAATAAACCTTTAAGAAACTCAAAGTTTGATTTAAAGGATCTTAAAGGATTTTTAGAAGTTGTTTTAAAAACATTCATATAAGAAATCATATAAAATTTGAAATATGGCTTTAGAAAGGACTTATTACATTAGGGTTAATCCTGATCCAAATCCTCCCCCTATGTTTGAAAATCCTAACCTGATTCCTAGAATCCTTAGAAAGCAAGAAAGCTCAGTAAGTCCTAGACCTTTGTTCAGATCACATTCATGTCCTGTTAAGAGGATTTTCTTAGAAGATCTTCCTTTTGATGAACACTTTGAACTCTCTCAATTTAGAACCTCATCTAATAGTGAATTATTAGACCTAGTCCAAGATCCAGAATTCGTCAGGTAACTTGAAATCCAAAGGGCCAATTTGTCAATTGATCTATATCTGTAGGATTCCACTCAGTCATCTCTTACCACCGATAGAACACCTGAAATTTCTGATACTACTTCTCTTTCTGCTAGTTCTTCCTTATTTCCTCACTCTTCTGGAATCCATTCCACTCCTCCCTTCATCCCTCCTCTTCAATATATCATCACTCAACATCCCATCACCACCTCCAGTTCTTCCTCCACAACCCAAACACATCCTATTACCCCAACTTCAATCCATACTACTACCCAACCTAGAATCATGGCTAATAGATATGCTCCCCGTGTGATGCCTGCTCCCCTAGGTGCCATGCCTTAGGACTATCAAAGTAAAATTACTACTTTTGATGGCACTGGAACCCACACAGCTTAGCAGCATACTAAGAAAATGACCAACTATTTTGAGATATATGAAATTGATGCTGCTGAAGTTCAAATGAGAATTTTTCTCAGTCTGAGTGGGAAAGTTAGAACTTGGTTTAGACATTTAGACACCCAAAGTATAGATAGCTTAAGAGTTCTCTACCAACAATTCTTGAATAGGTCGGAGAAAAAGAAGGACCCCTTGCAGATTTTATCTGAATATGAGAACCTTAAAAGGGGACCTCATGAAACCATTCATGACTATTGCAATAGGTTCAATAATGTTTCAGCCCAATCACTAGTATACTACTGAGGTTAGGCACAGGCCAGCTATACCTGATAATCTTAAGAACTGAGATTAGATGAAGAATTTTCTAGCATTAATATAGATATAGACATAGTTTCATATTTTGATCACACTAATGAGTTAGGCATTAACAAATTGGAAGAAAACTCAATAAACATGCTTCACCCTACTAAATTCACAAAAACAGATATTCAGGACTTAAAGCAAATGGATATTGATGAAATAATTGATGATGAAACTGAAGTCATAAATCTCAAATATAATCAATTACCCAAGGGATTAACTCCTTTGGAGGATTTATTTGACTCTAATGATATTCATAAAAAGCCTAATATGGAGTCCTTGAAAGAAGACATTGAATAATGCAACATAGGAACTCAAGAGAATTCTAAACTGATAAAATTATCTAGATCATTACTCCCTGATGAAAAGCTAAAATATATTGAACTGTAGAAAGAATTCCAGGATGTTTTTGCCTGGAGTGACGAAGATTTAAAATCCTATGATACCAGTATTATACAACACACTATCCCTTTGAAACAAGATCAGAAACCTTTTAGGCAAAAGCTAAGAAGAATTAATCCTATTTTATTACCTTCCATTGAAAAAGAAATCAAACGAATGTATAAGGCAGGGATCATTTCCCCCATTAGGTTTTCAGATTGGGTATCTAATCTTGTCCCTACAAGAAAGAAAAAGGAGAAATCAGACTGTGTGTTGACCTTAGAAACTTGAACGAAGTCTCACTCAAAGACAACTATCCCTTACCTAAAATGGATCACATACTACAAAGGGTAGTGGGCTCTACAAGGATTTCACTTTTAGATGGATTCTTAGGTTATAACCAAATTTTAGTCCATTCTGATGACCAAGAAAAAACCACATTCACAACACCATTGGGTGCCTTCATGTATGTCAAAATGCCCTTTGGATTGAAAAATGCAGGGGCCACCTTTCAAAGGGTAATGGATATTGCCTTTGCAAAATAAATCCATGATTTCCTGGTTATATACCTTGATGATATAACAGTATTTTCTAAGTCAGATCGACAACACCTATATCATCTCAGATAAGTTTTCCTTTAGTGCAAAAAATTTGGCATCTCACTAAACCCAAAGAAGTCTTTATTTGGTTCCGAAGAAGGAAAATTGTTAGGCCATATTACCTCCAAAGATGGAATCCATATTGACCCAAATAGGATTGAAGCTATTTTCCAAATACCTTACCCAAGAAACATTAAAGAACTTGCATTTTTAGGAAAAATAGTTTTTTAAGGAGATTCATCTCTAACTTAGACGAACTAATTAGATTATTGAGTAACATGTTGAAAAAAGATTCGACTATTAAGTGGACAGTAGAGGCTAAACAATCATTTGAAGAGATAAAATTAGCCTTAACTCAAACACCAACCCTCACAAGCCCAAAATTTGACAAAGACTTTATTATCTTTTCCTTTGCAACAAAACACATCATAGCTGTAGTTTTGCTACAAAAGGATGATCAAGGATGTGAAAAACTAATAGCCTTTTTTAGTAAAGCACTTAGAGATGCCTCATTAAAGTATAAAATAATGGAGAAGTGAGCTTTTTCTTTGGTAAAAGCTATTAAGGATTTCCGAGTCTATATATTGTATTCCCATGTAATAGCTTATGTTCCCAATGTTGTAGTTAAAGATATCCTGACACAGGATGGAGTTGATGGCAAAAGGGGAAAATGGATAGCTACTATTTTATAATATGATATAGAGATAAAACCTACCAAGTTAATTAAAGGTCATGGGTTGGCCAAACTTATGGAAGAAACAAATTGCCAAGCCCTAGACATAAATTTGATTGCAAAACTGGATAACGAACAAGAGATGGCAACTCCACAGATCAGCCAGCCCTTTCTAGATTCCCCTTGATACATTGATATTATATATGTTCTAAAAAACTTGCAGGCTCCTCCAGGGTTATCTAGAAATAAAAGTAGGTTTTTGAAAATGAAAGCTTTGATATTTTTCATTACGGATAATACTTTATTTTGGAAAAATCATGAAGGAATTTTTTTTAAAATGTTTATTAAAAGAAGAATCTGACAAAGATCTCCAAGAATTTCATGCAGGGGATTGTGGCGGGCATCTCTACTGGAAGTCATCTATTGACAAAATTATAAGAACTAGATTTTACTAGTCAATCTTGTTTTCAGATGTGAAAAGGTTTGTAACTTCCTACCACAAGTGTCAAATCTTTGAAGGAAAAAGAAAACTCTTACCCTTGCCTTTGAAACCTATTTCCACAGAAAAACCTTTTCAACAATGGGGTCTTAAATTCATTGGAGAAATCCATCCACCCTCTTCTGCTCAGCTTAAATGGATACTTACTGCAACTTATTACTTTACCAAATGGATAGAAGCTATTCCCTCTAGACAAGCCACTGATACTATAATAATAGGTTTTCTAGAGTCTAATATTCTATCTAGGTTTGGTTGTCCTGATAGAATTATCACAAATAATGCTGCTGCCTTCAAGTCAAAGAAAATGATTGATTTTTGTCACAAATATCATATAACACTTGGTCATTCCACAACTTACTATCCTCAAGGGAATGGACTTATAGAATCCTCCAGTAAAAGTCTAATAAATATTATCAAAAAACTATTGGAAGACAATAAGAACACTTGGAATAAGAAATTAGACAATGCTTTATGGGCAGATAAGCTTACAACTAAGAAATCAATTGGAACTAGTCCCTATGAGCTAGTGTATGGAATGGAGGTAATTTCCCCCTCATCTTTGGGAGTTCTAGTCATGAAATTGCTTCAAGAACCAAAAGTGGAACCAAATGATATACAAAGAGGAATTAACCAGACTATCCATTTACAACAAACTAGGGAGGAAGTATACAATAGAACCTAAGTACTGCAAGAAAAACTTAAGAAGTTATTTGAAAAAAGGACCAGAGCAGAAGAACTCTATCTAGGAGACAAAGTTTTAAAATGGGATTCAAGGAGAGAGGAGAAAAGGAAACATGGAAAGTTTGACTTCTTGTCGATAGGACCATACGCAATACATGCCTTCAGAGGAAATAATTCATATTTTCTTAAAGAATTGGATGGTGCAAAGATCGAAAGAGGACCAGTCAATGGTCGAATGTAAAACACTACATTGATCCAATTTAATAATTTTACCAGTTCAGTTGTACATAATATATCCTTCATAATGTTTAGTGTTGATTGGATGGTAATTTTGGAGTCGAATCCCAAAGAGAAGGCCATAAGCTTCAAAAGTTTTGCTATCAGTAAATATCAATAAGGCAGCAAGGTAAAGGAGATTTGTAGAGCACAATCAAAGTCTTTCAAAGGCCATTGATCTACAATTCTTGGCTTTCCACCAGGGAAAGCCATGACCAAGTGGAGCCACTGTTATGTTCCTATACCAATAGGTGTCATATATCATGATTGACTTGGTTTAAGTTCTAAAATATGTACATACCTTTGCTTGTTGCAAATGTTTTCCATATTTGTAAAAAAAAATTTAAAGAAAAAATTAAAAAATGTAAATAGGGTATGTCCTAGAAAAAGAATAAAAAGACAAAAAGAATGAAAAGGTCAGAAAAAATAAAAAATGAACCCCAAGAAAAATAAAAAGACCATGAAAGTGTGCAAGCCCAAATGCCACTACCATTTACTTTTATGTATAATAATGATTGTGTGCAACTTGTTACTTATGCCACAATCCATGGTAACCAAATAGTTTAATCTTGGTTATTCGATTTTTTTAATTTCATTCTCAGAGAGAGAATTAAATCTGACCAAACTGTTTAATCTTGGCTGATGTGTAGATAGGTAGAGTGAACAAAAGGAGCTCAACAATTTAATCTGAGCCCTTGGATGTAATAAAGTTAGACTTAGATAGATTTCTGTTGTAAAAGAAAAGAAAACATTTTAATAAGGTTTGCCAATTTAAGTGCACCCTAATAAAAAAGAAAAATGGTAGGATAAGTAGGTAGGGTAAGTAGATGAATGGCTGCAGAATTATGTATGATGGATGGTTAAGTTAAAAGCTCAAATTATTTACTTTCATCATTACATTACTTTAGCAAAGAAATGGATGACAATGAAGACATTTACATGATGGACAAAAATCATACTAATTGACTTCCTCACTCATTTTCTCCCCAAAATTTACTAATTTCCCCATAAGTACTAAAGGCACCAACAACTTGAAAGTTAAAGGGGCTTAGAATATTTCTCTGACTTCTGGAGGGACTGGACCCTCGGCCCAATAACTTGCAAGGCCTAAGTGCTAAAGCCCTTTTTTCAAAATTCACTCTTTCCATAAATCACTCATCTCCTTCAAATCATTTTCTTAAGGTAAAATCACTCTTTTACTTAAGCAAAATAAGGGTTCTTTATAAACCCCACACCACCCCCCCCCCCCCAAACACATTTTAGCCTATGTCATAATGTTGGATGATGAATGTATTTTCAGAAACATTTACTTAGCACATTTTATTTTTCCATTGTCATATTAAATTTTAATTATTATTATTTATTTAACTCCTGAAACTAATTACCTTTCCCCGTATTATTACTAAAAATCCCAAAATCAATAATATCCCACACCTATGGTTTGAAAAATAAACCATAAATAAAGTTAATTAAATTGGATTAGTTAATCGAATCGTGATTAATTAAGAGCCAAACCCCCCGACGCATTAAAAAAGGGATTAATTAGTCAACTGGATTAACTAATAACCTCTCTGCCAATACCATCATCCCCAATATAATTAAGTTACTTTAATTATTTTAATTATGCAGCAGGCCCCATCCATTAACTCCCTAACACTTTCCACTATCGACTACCATTCGATCTGCCTTCCCTCATCCAATGACTCTCACTCATATCATGCAGGCCTTTTGGTCGAACGTTAACCACCTTATACAAGCTATTTTCATTTTTCATCGATGCTACGTGTCATTCAATTTGTGCCATCGCGCGACCCTCTGCCAAAACCACAAACTTCCCAAAAGTGGTGCGATCAATCCCGCTTACTGCCTCCACTAAACGACAAAGTGTCCCATCGGTTAGTTGATGCCAACTATCATTTTCACATTCAGCCACCAAAATTCATTGAATTTGTGCATAAAACAAAAATGCTCATTGTTTTCCATTTTTACCAAGGAACGAAACTTCTACCTTCCATGCACGCACAAAGTACATCCAGACCAACAACTTACTCCCAATCACCAACCACCATCAGTCATTGAACTCCAGGCCACTATAGACTACTGTGCGCAGCCAACAAAGCATTTACTAAAGCCATTAATGACCCTTCCTATCAACCCAACGTTTTCCTAACAATTTGTTTTGTTTTACAGGTGATAAAAAGACCACAGCCTTGGATAAACAATCTTAATACTAGTCATAAGGCCTGTTTACTCTGAGATTGTTATCATGTCTATTCAAACAAAGATAGAAAATAAAACATACAGTTAAAAGACAAGCAGAGGAAACATGAAGTTAAATGATTTACTATTGAAATAGATAATAAAAACCTAAAATATACAGTGAAGGTAAAAGGACACAGTAAAGAATATTCAAAGTGTATCAGGGTTAAAGAATATCAGATTGAAGACCAAGTCAAGTAAATCAGCTAGCATGAAGATAAACAACAACGAAGACAGTTATAGAGCATACAAATTCATGTCAAAGTGAAGATAGATAAAAAAAAACAGAGTGGTAAAAGTAAAAAGTAAATAGTAAAAGTAAACATGGATGCAGTAAGGGTTAAACGGAAATGAAAACACTTTCACCAACAATAATTAAATTTATCCAAAGTAAATGTGAAGAACAATTAAAAGAAATTTAAGATTAAAAGATGAAATTAGAGCAAAAATGGTACATTCTTCAGAAATCTCTTGTTTAAGCCATAGTTTTACAGAATCTATTTTGGCCAATCTAATAAGTATTTCGAGAAATGGGTGGAGTTTTTTGTTCTTAATAGGCCAATCTACAAAAACCTATGTCACGTTTTGCATAGGTATTACCTGTTAGGTTCCTATACTAATAGGTGTTATATATCATAATTGACTTGGTTTAGCTCTGAAATATGTACATACCTTTGCTTTATGCAAATGTCTTCCATATTTGTAAAAAATAAAAATAAAAATTAAAAAATGTAGAGAGGGTATGTCCTAGAAAAAGAATAAAAGGGTAAAAAGAATAAAGAAAAGGTCAAAAAAGGAAAGAAAATGAACCCCAACAAAAAAAAAGACCATGAAAGTATGCAAGTCTAAATGCCACTACTATTTACTTTTATGTATAATAAAGATTGTGTGCAACTTGTTACCTATGCCACAATTCATAAGTAGTCAAACAGTTTAAGCTTGACTATTTCATATTTTCAATTTCATGTTTTAGAATAGAGAATAAAGATCTGACCAAACAGTTTAATCTTGGCAGATATGTAGATAGGTAGAGTGAGTAAAAGGAGCTCAATAGTTTAATCTAAGCCCTTGTATGTAATAAGTGTAGATTTAGATAGGTATCATTATGTAAAAGAAAAGAAAGGTTGAAAAGGGTTTGCCAATCTAAGTGCACCCTAATAAAGAAGTGAAAATGCTAGGTTAAGTAGGTAGGGTAAGTAGATGATGGTTGCAGAATAGTATGTGGTGAATGACAAGTCTAAATATGTAAATATTTCACTTTTATTACAAATAAAAGGTATGTACCACATGGAAGACACATCAAGAAAGCAAAGTAAAAAATAATTAAATTCCCTACTCATTTCCCCTAAATTTTCACTGATTTCCCCTAACTGCCAAGGTATCTATCAAGTTAGAGGGGCTCAAAGCATTTCTCTGACTTTTGGAGGGACTGGACCCTCGGCCCAATAATTTATAATGCCTAAGTACTTAAAACCTTTTCACCAATAATCACACCCCTGCATAGGTTATTCATTTCCCTAATAAATTCTTTCCTACATAAAAATTTTATTTTACTTTAGGAAAATAGAACACCCTCCATATAAACCTTCATATTCACTTAGCCTAAGTTTTAAATATGTATGATGAAAATGTTTTTAGCTTAGCATGCATTTCACAAAGTCATATTTACCAATAATTCATATTATTATCTAATTCCCATATATAAAGCAACATTACCTATTCCCATATTATTATAAATATGAAAAAACCCCAAATTTTATCTATCTCACCCCGATGGTTAAATATGATCATAATAAAGTCCATAAATGGAATTAATTAACCAATCTATGGTTAATTAACAACCCGACCTCCACCATACTAAAACAAGGATTAATTAATCACCACGATTAATTAATAACTTTTGAACCAATCAAACCACCCCTAATATGATTAACTTCTTTAATTATATTGGGCCCACCCTCTGTTAACCTTCTACCACTTCTCCTCCCCGATAGCCATTCAATCGGATCCCACAGATCCGACGGTCATCGCACATATCGCACGAGCCTTTGCGATCGACCTTTAGTGCATGATGTGAGCATTTTTCCCAAATAGTGTCGATGCTACGTATCAAAAGATGTGTGGAATCACGCGGCCCCACCTTAATACCACCTACCTCCCAAAAGCGGTGCGACAAAACCCGCTTACCGCCTCCCATAAATGACAAAATGTCCTGTCATTCAATTGATACCAACTGTCACTGTCGTTAACCCGCCAATATCAACCATTTAGCGATTTAAACATGAAAACCCCAGTTTTTCTCGTTTTCACTTGATTGTGCAGTAAAACACTATGTAACGCATTTGCGCCACCTGAAGCCTCTATTAACCAATTCGAGCATGGTTTACCTCCAGAAATGCATTCTAGACTCACTCCATAGACCTTTCAAGCTCAAATGAAACCTTTTCAACCTTCCCTGCAAGCTAATGCTTTCTTAACAGTTTGTTTTGTTTTACAGGTGATAAGAAGATCACACCCTTGGATAAACGATATTAATACTAGTCATAAGACCTGTTTACTCCAAGATTGTTATCAAATCTATTCAAATAGATATGGAAGATAAAACATATAGTTAAAAGACAAGTAGACAAAACATGGAATTAGAAGGATTTACTGTTGAAACAGACAGTAAAAACCTAAAATACACAGTGAAGTTAAAAGGGCACAGTAAAGAATAGTCAAAGTGTATCAGGGTTAAAGAGTATCAGATTGAATACCAAGTCAAGTAAATCAGCTAGCATGAAGATAAGCAACAAGAAAGATAGTTGCAGAGCATACAGATTCATGTCAAAGTGAAGACAGATGAAAAAACATAGTAACAGTAAATAGCAAAAAGTAAACAGTAAAAGTAAACTTGAAGACATTAAGGGTTAAACAAAGATGAAAACACTTTCACCAACTACAATGAATTTTATCCAAAGTAAAAGTGAAAAATAGTTGAAAAGAATTTAAGGTTAAAAGATGAAATCAGAGCAGAAATGGTACATTCTTTAGAAATTTCATGTTTAAGTCATAGTTTTGCAGAAACTATTGTGACCAATCCAAGATGTATTTTGAAAAATATGAGGAGGCTATTGTTACTAAAAGGCTAATATACAAAAACCTCTCTCACATTTTAAACAGGTATTACCAAAAGGGAGATAATTGAATGTCTTCACAGCCTAATTTTCAGTTTGTGTAAAGTTTTGTGTTTGACATTTTTTTGTAGAGAATATTGTGAACAGTTGGAGCTGAATTTTGGGAAACTGAGAGAGGTTTATCTCCAAAAATTCTTATAGACAATAAAATATTTCACTTTTTACATATCTCTCTCGTATTGAGATATACATGCGTATCATTGGATCCTAAGTTTGCAGAATTTCTGGGGCAGAATGCACAAAGGAAGGATGCAATTACTGACTGGGATGCCTCATCATCAACTAAGGGTTGCTATCAAATTTGACTTTCTCTTCTTTGTCAACGTAAATCAATAAAAATAGTGCCAAATAGATTCATTAGTTTTGAATGTCCTTTATTAAAGTTCTATTAATGTAAAACAATTGGAGATATTTGTAAAACCCATCTTGATATTTTTTCAAGATATTTTAGTTTCGAAATTAGTATAAATACTTCTTCATTTGAAGTATTATGGGTGGATTCTTAGACATTTCTGTAGACTCTTTATTTTGGAATAGAAGTGTTATTGAACAACTATTGTATGGCTAGATGGACAAAGTAATAAAGAAAAGGAATTTTACAAGATTCCTGTGTCAAACGAGAAACAAATAAGTATTCTATATCTTATGTTTTTACAGTTTTCTTGTTTAAATATTCATATTGTTCCATATCTGAATGATAAACGAAAAAGTATATTTCATAAAGTGCTTTACTGCATTCTGTCTTTAAAATTGTTTAGTTTCTTAATTTTTTCTTCTAAGCTATCATAAGTATAGAATTCTTAATATCTCCCTGCTTTTTAGTTTATCATTGTGGCCATTTAACAAAAAATTCTTAATTGTTTTTGTTAATGAGCACCCGCTTTCCCTTATCTTGAACTTTGTTGAAGGCTTCTTAATTTCCCTTCCTCCTTTTCAAGACCATTTCACCCTTTAAGCTATCATTTTTATCTTGTTTAGCTATATTGCCCCATGAAGCCCTCCTTTGTTGAATCAACCAGATCCAGTTAAGCCATCCTCAGTTGACTCCATAACCGAATGCCCTGAAATACCTTATTCTATCCATCTGCTCCTGAATTCCACCACCAAACAAAATCAAAACCCCCCAAGCTGCCATAACTAGCCTAATATCCCATAAGCAAAGCTAAATCACAAAGAGAGATCCCTCTCTAAGTGTAGGTTGGCTAGAACCTATATTAAAAGATTGGTTTGTGGTTACCTCGGAAATTTCTTTCTTTAACCTTAATAAAATTCTGAGTGATAACATAGTGGCGACTCCACTGTGGAGAGCTAACATTTTCTTTAGAATTCTTTTACAGGTTTAGATCTGATCTATGATGGTGGACAGTGATCAGACACACAAAGGTTAAAATCATGCACCTGGCGACTCCAAATAAATTTCACAATCAAGACTACACTGGAGAAATGAACCTGAAAGAACTATGTGAAAAGATCAGGCTTTTAACTTGGATTGTTATCCAAGACATTATGTTCTTTCTAAATTGATAGAGTTTTCCAATGTATATTGTATTTTAGAGAAGATTTTAGATTAATTTTTTAATTATTTTCCTTTGAAAGTTGTAAATATATATCATCCTTTTGAATCTTATGATGATCACTTTCCAATCAAGAAGCCTCAAATACTTAAGACTCCACTACTAAAAGAATCCAGAGTTGTTGAGAACCTACGGTGACCCAATTTTAGCATTGAGTGTTTTCAAGATGAATTCAATAAATCAATGCAAATATGCTCCTATGGATAGGTCAATATTCCAGGTTTTCCAAATCCTTTGCCCAACTTTAATTGGTCAAAAAATCTTCCATTGTTTAAATATGAGATAGGAGATGATGCTGCTTTACATTTATTAAAATTTAATATGCACATTCGAAAGTTTAAAGTCAAATTCCATGAAGATTGTCTTATGAAAATATTTATGGCAACTTTAGAAGAAAAAGGCAGATCTTGGTATGAAAATTTACCAGCCTCTAACATATGTTCTTTAAAGCGTTTTCATGCTACATTTCATGAAAAATACAAGGAAAGTTATTCATCTCTATTGCTAATTCAAGACTACTATGACAATTTTGAAAGTTTTATTCAATATCTTGAAAATTACTATGATGATGATGATCAGTTCATGGATCATGAAATATTAGAGGTTTTAGAAGAAAATCCTTTTGAAATAGTGGAAGCCTTGCTTGAATTATCTTCCCCTTAGAAAGAAAAAGATGATGTATGTTGTTCAGAGGCCCATGAAGTTTCCCCACAGGAAATAATTCTTGCAATACAACAAACTGATTAGAATAAAGAATAAATTCAGTTCCCTAAACTTTCTCAAATAGAAAATAGCAACGAAAACCAACAACAGTCCAGAGATTTGGAGGTAGAGGTGATAGAGCTTAAAAGTATTGAACCCCAAGATCATCTTCAACAAGTATTTGTTTCTTCAGAAATTAAATACCAGTCAAGTTTATTTGATGAAAACCATGTCACAAATTTCCTTTCCTTGCATATAAATGACATAAGACAACATACTTTGATAGATCATGATCATTCATCTAAAATTAATGAGAGTTTGCAACTCCCTTGCAAGCTTCTATATGACAAAGATAATGATAACGATTTTCCTGTTGTATGTGATAAGGTTTTTATATTTGATGAAGATCAAGAGTATTCAGAGAACTTGGTTACAGTGGATAATAGGGAGGAGAAACAATTAGCCAATCACTTAAATCAAGCAGCAGTTTTGAACGAGGTTTGCTTTCCTGGTACAAATCATCCAGAAGATCTTATATGGCATGATTACCATTATCTTTTGGTCAATATATTGCAGCCATTAGTACAAGAAGAGATTAAGAATCATGAACAAATTCCTGCTAATTCCAACTACCATAGATCAGAAGATAGATTTATAAGCAATATGTGGAGGAGAAATCTCCTGATCTAATGTGTGTGTTTGATGACATTACTTCTTTTGATGATTTTCCCAAATATGATCAGTATGATGATAATTATGTTCTTAAAATCCAAACTAACTTTATAGAGCATTTAGAGGCTAGTTTGGGGAATAAGGAAATCTAGTTTCACCAACGTAAGAATAGTGATCAGCTTGTTCATTTCAGCTATGAAAGTGGGGAAGAAAACGTAGAAAATCTGGAAATAAGTGAAGCTCCTTTTCCTCTTTATTTTGAACCATTTTAGTTTTTAAAGGGAATGTGGTATAAAATCTCTAAAGAAAAGGGTGAGCAGCTTGTAGAAACTTATGAAGTTCCATTCAAACCTATATGTAATAAGGTGCATCAATCCTTCCAAGTTTTTCATGTTCCCAGAACTGATGAGTTTGACAATGAATGCAATCATAATTTCTCTCCATTAACAAACTATCAGAGTCAAAATAAAGATGATAATGGTTTCACTAGATAGACATTACAATTCGTAGAAATATCATCACCAAACTCATCTAAAAGTCTGCAGGGTGATAAAGATGAAGGTATTATTTCAGTTTCATGGCATGTAGGCCATACACAACAAATGTATAGTTGTTTGAATCAGTTCAAGAATAGTGTATATATTTTACAATATCCTTTTGTACAGTTTCTAGAGTCAACAAAGGAAATCAAGAATTTCCTTATCTTCTCAAAGGTTAACAAAGCTATATTTGATTTTAAGATCTCAATTTTAACCACCAACAAGCACAAGCAACAAAAGTCACCAATGTATATGATGCTTGAGTGGTTGCATTGGTTGTTTCATTTTACCTAACCAACAGTTAGAAAGCTAATTAGTGTAAGTAGGTAGGATTCTAGTTTGAATAAATTTAGTTTCCATCAACAAGTATATGTTAGATCAGATTTCAGTTTGCAGAAAAGGCTACAATCTTAGTTCAGGATTTTCAGTCAAAAGATTATGTAACAGAGCATCCACATGTGTGGTATTGGCCCAATGGATCAGGCTACTAGTCGACGGTGTTCTTGACATTTCACAAGGAAATGTCATTCCCAAGTGAAGCTTTTTTTAGGTTCCTATACTAATAGGTGTCATATATCATGATTGACTTGGTTTAGCTCTGAAATATGTACATACCTTTGCTTTCTACAAATGTTTTCCATATTTGTAAAAAATAAAAAAAATAAAAAAAAATGTAAAGAGGGTATGCCCTATAAAAAGAATAAAAGGGTAAAAAGAATAAAGAAAAGGTCGAAAAAGGAAAGAAAATGAACCCCAACAAAAAAAAGACCATGAAAATGTGCAAGTCTAAATGCCACTAAGATTTACTTTTATGTATAATAAAGATTGTGTGCAACTTGTTACCTATGCCACAATTCATGAGTAGTCAAATAGTTTAAGCTTGACTATTTCATATTTTCAATTTCATGTTTTAGAAATAGAGAATAAAGATCTAACCAAACAGTTAAATCTTGGCAGATGAGTAGATAGGTAGAGTGAATAAAAGAAGCTCAACAGTTTAATCTGAGCCCATGGATGTAATAAGTGTAGATTTAGATAGGTATCATTATGTAAAGTAAAAGAAAGTTTGAAAAGGGTTTGCCAGTCTAAGTGCACCCTAATAAAGAAGCGAAAATGCTAGGTTAAGTAGGTAGGGTAAGTAGATGATGGTTGCAGAATAATATTTGGTGAATGATAAGTCTAAATATGTAAATATTTCACTTTCATTACAAAGAAAAGGCATGTATCACATAGAAGACACATCAAGCAAGCAAAGTAAAAAATAATTAACTTCCCTACTCATTTCCCCTAAATTTTCACTAATTTCCCTTAAGTGCCAAGGTATCTATCAGGTTAGAGGGGCTCAAAGCATTTCTCTGAATTTTGGAGGGACCAGATCCTCGACCCAATAATTTATAATGCCTAAGTACTTAAAACCATTTCACCAATAATCACCCCTTACATAAGTTATTCATTTCCCTAACAAATCTTTTCCTAAGTAAAAATTTTATTTTACTTAGGGAAAATAGAACACCCTCCATATAAACCTTCATATTCATTTAGCCTAAATTTTAAATATGTATGATGAAAATGTTTTTAATTTAACACGCATTTCATAAAGTCATATTAACCATTAATTCATATTATTATCTAATTCCCCTATATAAAGGAACATTACCCATTCCTGTATTATTATAAATATGAAAAAACCCCAAATTTTATATATGCCACCCCAATGGTTAAATATAATCATAATAAAGTCCATAAACGGAATTAATTAACCAATCCGTGGTTAATTAAGAACCCGACCCCTGCCATACTAAAACAAGGATTAATTAATCGCCACGATTAATTAATAACTTATGAACCAGTCAAACTGCCCCTAATATGATTAACTTCTTTAATTAAATTGGGTCCAACCTCCATTAACCTTCCACCACTTCACCTCCTTGACAACCATCCCATCGAATCCCATAGATCCAATGGTCATTGCGTATATTGCACAGGCCTCCAGAGTTGTTATAGACTTATTTGGGCACTGCAACCCCAATCACATATGTTGATAAACAAAGGGGTATTAAACCTCTAAAAGTGTTGTTCCAAACCCTAAAGGATCAAGGTTAGCTGATTATATCATTTCCCAGAAGTTCCACCTAAAAAACTACTCAGAACTGGTCAAACTGACCCATACAGATTGCTCCTTGGTCAAGGTGTGATGCATACTGAAAATTCCTTCTGTAGGGTGTGATGAGCAAGAGTAGACAAATGGCAGAGGTAGCTGGCTAAGTGGAAACCCAAATAATCTTCTAGAAACTTCTCATATGACACTTGCCTCTCTGAATTTGCTGAGGGATGAGTAAGAGATCATGAAATCTCCAAGTGGGACCAAGAACTATCAATGAAATGACACTAATCAAAAACCCAGAAGCTGACTCACCCCCCTACAAATATCTCTATATGGATCCCTCATCCTAGAGATCTAGAGGCTAGAATTTTGTAACTTGTAAGGAAGTGCTATTGGTTTCTCTTTGAAACATTGTATAGTTGGGTGATCTAGCTTTTCATGAGGTGAAGAGGGCTTTCATGCTGTGAGGATGATGCTAGATCAGACAGACGGGTTGTAATCCTCTCTTCTACTTCTATCAATAAAGTTATTTGAGTTGTCCTCCACATACTTGTGTATTTCTGAATCTTGTATTTGTGTATGCATTTGTATGGTTAACGTACTTCTAATTCTACATTGTTTATGGTATCATAGATCTCTATGCTTTGATGGTTTCTTGTTGCTTTTCCTATACAGGTGTTCTTTGAAATAGGACAAGTGAGAAAGGGGTGGCAAGCTTTATCAAAGGAGAGAGGAAACAAGCAAGGAGCCAAGGAAAAGACTAAGGTTGGTGCTCTCTGCTTCTCTCTTATCTATCTTCCATAAAGGAAAACATAAGTTACTTTGAATTGTTTGTTTCTAAGATAGCTACCCATCTTAGTGGGACTAGCATATATGAATAGACACAAGTTTTCCTAGAAACAAAATGGAAACTCCGTTGGGGAGTGAATAGTTTGTTTGTTTGTTACTATTGTTTGCTTTATAAACTACAAACGAAGCCTAAAGTTAAGCCAGCTAGCCTTTGAACTGCTTTTGCTATGCAACTGCAAAGTAGATCAACACTGCTTTATTCAATCTCCAGGTTGGTTTATGAACTGAACATATGACTTGAAAACATCCTCTGTGCCCTGCTGGTGGCTCAATAACCTCATAAGATCATACCCCTATACTTTTTTTCTACTAACCATCATAAGCTTGGCCTAAATCAATGAACTTAGCAGCAAATTGTGAGTGAAAACCAAGCTCAGTCTCATCCCTGGTGCATCATACTATCTCTCATTGGTAGTCTGAATGCATCATACCTCCTGTATGCTGCAAGTGAGATGCATCCCTATCTCCCTTAAGGATAGGTGCGACGATTGATTGAGATTGTTTCCCTCTCTAGATTTTGGTTTTTTTCTTCATTGTTTTCAACTCTATTCAGTAGTTTTGCTACCTATGATTAGTATATCACTGTTGAAGCCTTCTTCCTTTAAATTATTCAACCTCCATTGATAAGGAATTGTAAATGTTTTTTTATGTATTTTTCATCATTTACAGTCCTCCTTTGCAAAAAGTAGCTTAATTGAACTATCGTCTTTTGATTCCAAAGTGTTGTAACTGTCGTTTTGAGTCAATAAAAAGAGTGTCGTAAAGTCTTCCTCTTCTAGATAGTCAATTGTAATTTTTCCATTGTATTTTATTTGAATTGTCAATATTTGAAGTGTTGAAAATAGTTTTCCATTTGAAGTCGAAAGTTTCATCTTAGTCTTCCTTTTGTTTTGTAAAGAAATTGTTAAAGTGTCGCTTTGAAGAAAATAATTGAGATCTATAATTAGTTTCCCTTTTGGCATTCACACATTAAGACAAATACATGCATGTGCATCTGCATTTAGACTGCATGCGGAAAATTATTTAGGAAAAGTGCATTTAGTGTGTGCTCACTGCTCTCTGTTGAAAGAGTCATACTTTTCTTTCCTTAGTAGCTAAGATTTTCATTGCTAAAAGAAAAAAAACGACTGTTTATCATTTTAGATTGCATATTTGGGAATTTTACATCTACATCATGCGGTGAACCTTGAAAGATAAACTTCTAAGAAAGATAAACTCTAAAACCAACCTCAATGAACATAGAAACACTTTGGAACTTAACACACAACATCTAAAAGTCTAGGCTAGAGACATATTCTGGCATCATAAAACCTAGTAACTATCATTTCCCTGAAGCTTGGGTGATTCCTCCTCTTTGATACGACAAGTGCCAGTACGGACTTGTGCTCCCCATACCGTTGAGTATATATTGGGAGACCACAATAGGTTGATATCCTTTATCCTTATGAAGCCATGTCTACCGCCCTATCGATTGCAATGCACTGAACATAGCATTCGGGAAGATTGACTACCGTACGTAAAGTCCTTGGTAATTTCTCTTTAATTTACCACCAAGGTGTATATTGCAGTTTTGTGATTGATTTGGTAATCCCTCTGTCTACACTTCCAGAGTAGTCATTTTCATTTGTTTTTGACTCCCTAAAAGAAAAGGTCCATTTCAGCACTTGTCACTTCAAGCTCATTAAAAATTGAAGACGACTAGAGTCATCTTTAGCTCTTTCTCGACTCTTAAAAATTGAAAAGGAAATTTGTGTCAAAGCGTCATAAAATTCATTTAATTTGGAATAACATCCCTATTTCTTCGTTGATCTTAGGTTGAGGTAATGGAATCCACCAATCAAGGATTTCCCCTTGGGGAAAATCCTAATCCTTTCTCCTCTTGGGGAGATATTCGTGCTCCTTATATGGCAACATTGTCCCTTCCAGAACTCACAAATGGCCTGCTAGTATGGCTATTCTTGACCTCTGTTGTTCAAAACACCGTAATTCCTCAACAATGAAATCAACAACCAGATGATAATGGAGTTTCTCCCCACTTTCTACTTCATTTGTTTCTCCCTCTCCTTCTTCCTCTTCTCATGGTGAAACTAGTGATACTAAAAACTAAGTAGTTGAGAAGAAGAAGAAAGGGAAGGGGAAGAAGAAGAAAAACCCAACTGCGCAAGGGGGCAACCATGCATCATCCCATGAAAATCCACACACTGCACCTTCCAAACCCAAATCTCCATGTGTAATTTGCAAAGGAGACCACTATCATCGAGATTGTCCTTGCATCCCGTGGATCTTGAGAGACTGGTCTCCCCGCTTCCACCACCCGATGTCATCAACCTTTTTTGATCATGTTGAGAGTACACCATCGACTAGTGAAAATGAAGTCAATGGAAAAAAAGTAAGATCTAGATTTCCTTGTAGGTTGTGTGAAGGCGATCATGCCCTCCACCATTGTCCTTTTATGGATGAAGCTAAAAGTGTCTTAGATAACCATCCTGCTTCACCACAACAACTTTCGCCTGGATACAAGAAACTCTTGCTGAGTCCATCGCTAGGTTAAAATCCAACTGACATACCTCTATTATCGGTTGAAACGCCTACCATTGAAGATAAACCATATGAGTCCACATCAGACCAAATTCAATAGGCCGAGATGGCAGTCGACCTAGTCTTACCTTCAGAAGGTCCACCTTCAAATGATACAGTCTCCAAAGAGAATGAGAACAACACCATTCAAATTCTTTTTGTTAACACAAAGTCCGATGAACATGGGGGAAATCTACCCTTCCCTCTACCACGAGAGGGAAGTTCCCCATTTCAAGAGATTCATCGGGCCGTTTATTCGGTCCCTCCTCCAAGCAATCTAGTCGTTTCCTTTGATTGGAATCTACTAGTGGGACCCTGCCTTCCATCTAATGTACCATTCTGAATCATAGTACAAGTTTAGAAAATGATCATGGTTGGCATTATCATAGATGAAGGGGTTTTCATGAGTATCCTTTCCTCAACTGCTTGGAAAGCGCTTGGTTCACCATCACTTCTGCCTGAGAATCAAAATTTGTCAGGCTTCAATAAAGGAACCATTTGACCGTTAGGGATCCTTCCAAATTTGCCTATAACTTGATGAAGGAAAACCGTTCATTTGAATATGATGGTAGTCCAAGGCTCACTAGATTACAATCTACTACTTGGGCGTGACTACATTTACAACATGGGAGCTATTGTTTCCTCACTCTTTTTGGTGATGTGTTTCCCGTATGAAGGCAGAATGGTATAGCTTATTGACCAACTTTCGTTTCTTGGTTCAAACACGACTACAAGTCAAACACCATCCATAAATGGTCTCTTTGCACAAGGAATGTCTCTTCAACCTCTAGTTCATCCACCTAATTACCGCGAGTAATTTAGTGAATGTGACGAACCCAGTGGGCATGCACCCTAGTTTTCTTCGGCAGGCAAAGCCAGATGAAAAGATAGATTTCCTTATAGGAACACCCATCTGTGTGGGATATGGGATCAGTCTGGATCAGGATATCCTCGTTGTAGGATATATGACTAGTCTAAAACACCTGTCCTTGTAGGATATGGGACCAGTCTGGATTGGGATCTCCTCGTTATAGGATATATGACCAATCTGAAACACCCATCCGTGTAGGATATGGGATCAGTTTGGATCAGGATTTCCTCTTCGTAGGTTATATGATTAGTCTTAAACACCCATCCGTGTAGGATATGGGATCAATCCGAAATAGGATCTCCTTGAAGGTTATGTGATTGGAAGTGCCGACCCACGCCATTCACCTTTCTCTATTTCGATGGACAAAGCTAAGGAAGTGTTTTGTCTACTCTGCGGATGAAACAATATTGCTTAAATGCAAGGACTTCTGTATGGTAACCTGGAAACTCTACTTTTCTTTATACCTGCGGGAATGCAAACCTTTTTATGCAAGTGAAAAGTGACCAGCATAACTCTAACACCATAGTATTGTAGCCTAAATTTGAGTTCAACTGCTTTGGTTAGGTGATTGGTCTGATCCACCATTCACCTTTGTCAGCAACCCCAACAAAGTAAAGGAAATGTTTTGTAAGAAACTATCGTACCTAACTGCAGTAGTTCATTAACTCTTAGTTCTGTAGTTGGTCATTTCTAGCCTGCATACAAAAGGCACTGAGCAAAGTTTTGCTTGGGGCAAGCTCATTAAAAAATGAACCTACAAATAAGAGACATCCTTAAAGATGACTGGAGCGAGCAATGTTTTCGCAAAGTTCAAGCTCATTAAAAAATAAACCTAGCACTGAGCATAGTTTCTAAAGATTCAAGCTCATTAAAAAATGAATCCACCCTTGGTAAATAACCTTTGTGATTGCATTGCTATCAACCTTCTGAGCCTTGGTCATGTTCTTACCGTCACCTCCACTCTTTTAGCCGATCATGTGCCTCCACTTGATTGTTTACCCTTTTGAGGAACAACTGCGACGAGTGATTCTATTAGCCACCCTCTTTACACTGTCATGCTTGAGAAGTTCCAAACTTACCTGGAACCAGTTTCTACCCGAAAACATCACTTGTTCCTAAAAAAGAGTCTCTTTTAAACTCTTTTTAGACTCGTAAAATATGAAAAGATTGCCGAGTTACTGGCCTTTCTAGCTCGTTAAAGTAAACGGAAGCACCATCCCTCCTCTACATTTTAATCTTTTTGGATCTGAGGGATCATTCCACAAAAAGATCGAGCGCTTGTCTTTTTCGGCTCACTAAAGCTATTGAAAAGTCATCCCTTTCATATTATTTTATACTTTTTTGGACATAAGGGATTATACCACGAAAAGGGACTATTGGAGTTTTCTTTTCATCCCTTTTCAATCTATCTAAACATGAAAAGGACCGAGTTATCTTTGTCGTTAAACTCGTTAAAACAATAGTGACAAACGTGTCGATCCAGACAAGAGCAAGTTTCGCTGTCGCTAAGCTCACTAAAACATAGCGACAGGTTTGCCCTAAGGGAAAATTATAGAACAGGCATATGTTATCCTCCACAAGCTTGACAAAATTAAAGAGGTACTAGTCAGTAATGACTGGGGAAAAAGGGAAGAAAACTTGAAGAACTTCATTGGTAGTAGGTCGCTCTTGAGCATGACACTTTCACTCCATCACCATGACCAAGTCAGGTTGGGTTATTCCATTCACCGGTCACATCACCATTGGTCCTCTGTACCATCCATTTTTTGGGTTAACGCTACCAATCCATTTCAGTGTCGCCGATATGTTCAAGAGAAGTCACTCAGAGAATTCATCAACCCAGCTAATGCCTCATCCACTGCAATACCTTCACTCTCCATTTTTCATGACCGCCATTCCTAAACCCTGTATCATCAGATTGTTTTCTCCTCAACAAAATCATATGCTTCATTTCATGTTGTAGATGTGGGATTCATTAAGGCCCTCATATGACAAGTCACTTCTTGTTGACATCAGCTCATTATCCAACAAGTTGACTTAAGAAAAACCCTTTCAATACTTTGAAGCTTGCATGCCTCAATGGAAAGTTTCTCACTTTTGGCAATAGGTTTACATCAATGGCCTTCGACCGAAAGATTTTGTGTGTTGTTCAACATCGACCCATATATTCACACCACATGAATTGTAATGTAGTACCTTGAGGGTCATTATCATTATTGGTGATTTCTCTCATGCCTGTTAATATATTACATCATTGGCTAGTAATCAGGCAATGTGTTTCCATGTTCGACTCTAGAACATCATTTCACATGGATCGACTTGTACACTGGACGAAGATTGAACGAGTTTGAAGACCCCAGATCTAGTTTCGTCCATCTGGGCTACAATATATTCAGGAAAATAAAGACATCAAATGTACTCCATAGTTGCACATATGATCATCCAAGCTAAGGGATGATGGGTCTACAAGAATCACCAGTCTGCAACAACAGACGATTGTCTGTCATATGTCCATGAAAATGAATTTATAAAGCTGAGCATGGGAATGCCCGCCTTAGCTAAATCATGAAAATATTATGAAGATAATGTATTGTACTATATCTTATTACAGGTCACCTTCCAGTTCAAAAAACCTCAGATCCTCATGATAAAGCATTTCACTCAACATCAGAAGATTTACGACCTCATGCTTTAGGGGGAAACTGTTATAGACATATTTGAGCACTGCAACCCCAATCACATATGTTGATAAACCAAGGGTTCTTAAACCCTTAAAAGTGTTGTTTCATACCCTAAATGATCAAGGTCAACTGGTTATATCATTTCCCATAAGTTCCACCTGAAAAACTACTCAGAACTAGTCAAAACTAACCCATACAGACTGCTCCTTGGTCAAGGTGTGATGCATCTCACCTATTACACATGGGGGGTGTGATGCATACTGAGAATTCCTTCTATAGGGTGTGATGGGCAAGAGTAGACAAATGGCAAAGGTAGTTGGCTAAGTGGAAACCAAAAGAATATTCTAGAAACTGCTCATATGACAGCTGCCTCTCTGAATTCGCCCAAGGATGAGTAAGAGATCATGAAATCTCCAAGTGGAACCAAGAACTATCAGTGAAATGACACTAATCAAAAACCCAAAAGCTTACTCACCCCCCTCTTAGAGATCCATAGGCTAGAATTTTGTAGCTTTTTAGGAAGTGTTGTTGGTTTCTCTTTAAGACATTGTATTGTTGGATGATCTAGCTTTTCATGAGGTGAAAAAGGCTTTCATGCTAGGAGGATGATGCTGGATCAGACAGCTGGGTTGTAATCCTCTCTTCTACTTCTATCAATAAAGTTATTTGAGTTTCCCTCCATATACTTGTGTATTTCTGAATCTTGTACTTGTGTATGCATGTTGACAATAATACTGAGAGGGGGGGTGAATCAGTATTATCTAATTCTTTTACCAAATCCTTCTTATTTATACTTTGACTTATTTTTGCATACCAATACCATAAATAATGAGCATGAACAAGAAAATCAAACAGTCACATCAAAGAACACCAGATATAAGGTGGAAACCCAATGTGGGTGAAAACCACCTGCTGCAATATGTCTCTATCTTCTTTCAAATTAGAAACTCCTTTTACAATGGTCTTGTACTGGTGCAGTCCTTTACCAGTACGCAGGCTGCAACCTGCAGAGAGCTACAACTCTCTCTCGTTTTCCAGTCTCTCCTGGAAGGGAGGTACAACCCCCTACTTCTTTTCAAGGACCACTTTTCATAAATTTTCAAACTGGATCCATATACATCAAATGATTATCAAGTACATGTAATTTATACAGTCAGCTGTAATAACCAGATCAAACAGAATATAACCCAGAACACCTTATCAACAGAAAAATTCAACCAACAGAAGATCTTAACACAGATACGCAGGTTTTCTTTTTACTGGCCTACTTTGCTACACACTTCACCCTCTGCCTCTCTGCGTATACCCACAGAGTTCCTTCTGCTATACTACATGTCCATGCAATGCTCCTTTCATTGATCTGCATAAAGTACGCACTCAAATGTACTATCGCACTGCGTACTGTAAGGTAGGCACGCACCCAGAAGAACTAACGTGCCACGTACTGTCACCGCAGGTACGCACCCAAAAACATTGTCGCGTCGCGTACTTAAACAGCAAGCACGCACCTGAAGCACTGACGCGCTGCGTACCCACGCACTTCACCTTTGTCACCTCTGCACACCCACGCGCTGCACCTTCGCCTCTTCTGCTTACCCACACACTGACCCTTTGTTGCCTCTGCGTACCCATGCACTGCCACTGTTGATCACCTACGCACCTCTGATTAGGGCCAAAATACAGTCAGATACTCAGATCTGATCTTGCACTCGAGAATTCACCCTTCACAGATTCGTTTTCAACTTCTCTTCTATAGATCAAGCTTTTTAAACCGAGAACCCAATAGATCAGATCTTAAGATATTCAATACTCCAAAAGATGCACAAGCCAAATGATCTCCTTAGCTTTATATAGGCATGCTCTTCCTCAAATCAAGGATCATGGGGCTCAATAATAATAATAAAATAAACAATACCACGAGCCAAAACCATGATAACACAATACCGTCGGCTAAATACCATGAGAAACCCCACGTGTGGGCACTTTACTGCCTTGAAGTGTGTGCACTGGGGTACGCACCCCATGAATGGGTAACCCGCGTATTTGGACGTGGTCCCTGCACGGTATACCTGCGAGTATGCACTTCCTGAACTGTTCTCCTGCGTACTTCTTTATTTTCATCAAAAATGAGAGCCATGCCATCGGTGTTGCCATCAAGTACAACATATGAAACATATAATCATACCAGAACCATAATGCCAACAATCTCCCCCTTTGGACTTGATGGCAACCTCAAAATATTCAGCTTCATTCTCCCCCTTTGACATCAAGGGCAAAGGGTTTTGCTCCCCCTAAGAACATGCTCCCCCTGAAGATGAACCAGAAGAACCATAATCCACCAAACACCATAAATGACCATGAAAGAGATAGAGACATATCGCAGCAATATTTAGACCAGCATCCATGATCTCCTCCATAATGCCAACAATGCATTATGTGCTCCCCCTGAACCGGTGCGGACAACCATCAAAAGAGATTCAACAAGATGATGTATCAACAACCCCCAGCTTTTGCCTGAGGTACTCAAAGGCCTCCCTGGGTAATGGTTTGGTAAGAATATTAGCAACTTGTTCCTTAGAAGGAACATACTCCATCTTGACCTTTTGTTCAAGAACTTGTTCTCGAAGAAAATGGTATCTGATCGGTATATGCTTTGTCTTTGAATGCATGACTGGATTCTTTGAAATGCTGATTGCACTTGTGTTATCACATAAGATGGAGATAGGTGGTGTACAAGTGATTTGAA
>APFE030263298.1:0-16834 GCA_000404065.3 Pinus taeda | reverse complement strand
GCTTTGAGAGCTATCTGGATTTCAAAGAACAAATTATTTGACTTTGAAGGGATTAGGCATAGCTAAAGAAGAGAGTATTTCTGCAACTTAGTGGACGTCTGAAACCATATCTCAATATAGCTTTGATATCCTTGGCCCTTTTGCTGATCTGGATCATGTTCCATGTCACCTTCTACCATGACTTTTTCATTTTCCTCTTTTTGCTGATCTTTCTCTTGAATACATGGAGTATTTGATGGTAACCATGAGGGAACTTTCTCGATCTCTGATTCTAATCTCTTCTCTTCATCAAGTGCAGCCCATGGTTCCTTGATCTCCTCCTTTGAATCTTCTTTTGTTGAATATGGACTTCAATGCTTTCAAGATAATCTCTTTTTTGCAATACTCTTCTTGAGCTATGGGGAAGATCATTGAGCTCAAGAGGAGTCATTTGGACATGTTGTGCCTCAGCATTGCAATTGGATTGAGCTACTCCATTGTATGGTTTTGGGAATGGTGGTACGAGTAGCTGAGTGGAGGTGTATATTTGAGATGGATGTGGATGGGGTTTTGGTGGGGCAGGCATTTGGGGTTGCCTTGGTGGAGCAGGAGGCGATGGTTGTGGATGAGCAGGCGGTGGAGGAAAATGAGTGAAAGGAGTGTTGTACTGGGGCCTCCACCCCTGATGAGGTGTATTCCACTAAGGCTGTGGCTGAGCATAGGAGTGAAACGAATGAGCAGATGGTTGGGCATAATATGAATCTGTGAAGGAACAAGGAAGAGGTGTGAACCAGGAAGGATGAGCAAGGGGGCCCCAAGAAGGTATGAAAGTGGCTTGATAGGGGTCGTAATAGGTCTCGGATGTCCCTTGCAGTTCCTGCTGGTAAGGTATGGGTCCATGTGATCTCCTTTGGTTCATGAAATTGAGTGGTTCAGTGACTTCTTTGGCTCTATGATATGCAGCTTTAAGTCCAAGCAAGGAAGGGCATTGATTTGTAGGATGGTATTCTTCACAGACAAAACACACTTCTAGGGAGTGCATTGGACATTCGTTCCTAGGATGCTTTCTAGTGCACCTAGGAAAAAAGATGACCAAAGCCCTCTTGGCTTCCTCTTGCTTCCTTTGGATTTGCAAGGTATCCAGTTGCATGGGAAGAAACTACCTCATATCACTCTTGAAATCTTCCATATGATTTGCAAATTCATTATCGGACAAGGCACTTCTCTAAACATTTCTACTTGTAGCCATTTTCTCCAGAGGAATGTTTTCTTCTTCTTCTCCCCTAGAGGTTCTTCAAATATGCCTTTATGTCTGCCCAGGGGTTCTTCTTAATCACAACCATCGAAGAAGAGAGAAGGTTGGCTGTGTGAAGTAGTGGGGGGTGTTGTGCAAGTATTTTTCTAACTTATCTCTACTCTTACAAGGCATGAAAGAAAATCTTTTTGGTTGATTTTTGTATTTTTCTTCTTGTACATGCAAAACTAAAATAGATTGAATTGCAACTAACTATCTCAATGAAATGAAAATGTGGAAATGAAAGCAGGAAAGGACTAATCTATTTTGCTCAAATGAAATTGTAGGAATGAAATGCTAAGTTACGCTTGCAGAATTGAAATTGTGGAATGCTAATCTATGAAAGCAAGAAATGTCTACCCTACTTTTGCAGAAATGAAATTGCAAAATGGAAATGAAATAAACTACTTAGCAGAAGGTTGTAGTAGAAAATAGAAGAATAGCAACAATCACCAATACTCTGACGCTTCCCTGGCAACGACGCCAAAAAGATGGTGGGCCCCAATATTGCAACAATAATGTTGCAACTCCTGGGACTCCCTTCTTTAATTTTATCAACCCGGTGGTTTGTAACAGACTTGGAAGCGACGGTGTTGTATGTACAAGTACTAGCTCTTTCCGCAGGTGTCACTTGGTCAGCTGGCACAAGTTTGCTAGGGGCTTAAGCCAACTTCTATGAGATCTGAGAAGAAGATTTTTAACTAATGGATGAAAGCTAACTCAAAGGAAACTAATCTAATTGCAAAAAGAAACTGAAAGCCAAAAAGAAATGCAAACCCTAATTCTACCAGCTAGTCCTATTGATGCAAGAATGAGAATGCAAACTACCGAAAGAGATTCCATTACTTCTATGAAGTTAAAATGCATTTGGCTAAGTTATCACTATCTGAAGAAAACATCTTTTTGTATTTTTGAATAAGTTGTTAGAATTATCATGCATGTGCTTTTAACTGGCTTTTGACTGTGCAGAGGTGGATTTGCGAGAGGAAATGCTTGGAAAAGGTTGGGAAGGTTTAGATAGGGTCTAATGAGTCCCTAACACTCTTCCCCAGAGCCTCACAAGGTTTGGCTATCAGGAAACCTCACTTGTGAGCTTCTACAGGAAGTTTGCAGGGGTTCTACAGGAAAGTTCAGGATTTCTACAGGAAACTCCAGAATTTCTACAGGAAACTTGGAAGTCAGTTTCTAGGAGTTGGATGAGTGAGGGAAGGTGCATGGATGGATCTGGAAGTAGGATAGGGGTCTAAATAAGCCTAAGGACTGGTGGATGGAGTGGTGAGGAGGTGTAGAAGGTTGACTTGGCTTGAAGAAGGCTAAGGCAATAATTGCACAAAAACTAGGGTTATGTGAGCAAATGTGGCAAACGTGAGGTAAGGATTCTAAGTGGAGGGTGGAGTGGATGGCGCTGATGGAGAATAAGAAGATGAAGGAGTGGCACAGGTGATCTGCAAGTCGTTTTTCCAATCTGAACCAAAAAAGACTTGTAAATTTAACGACCTAGTTATGTTGACCTAATATGCTAGCTGTTAGTAAAGATAATGAACATAAGTGTAACCTGCAATGAAACCATGTATTTTAACTCATGCAACTAAGAAAATGAAATTCTGAACTTGTAACCAACTTCTACACATGAAAATCAAACACTAGTGATTGCATGGAAAAGCAAAATCAGTGTTTCTATGGACAGCAAAGTCATCCTAGTCACAGCTCCTGATCCCACTGAGGGAGAGGTGAAACTACAGATGTTTGTTGGCCCTTTTCTTGAAGTTGTTTCTGTTAACAAACTATCAACTAAATCTAAGCATGAAAAGCTATTTTACTCATCAAAGACAACCTAAATAACAAAACCAGATTTAGATCTAAATAGCAGATTTTATTTTAGGAATGCAGCAAAGACACACGAAAGTAAACAAAGGAAGTACTGGGCACTTGAGATGGGCCCAACCCCAAGAGCTACAGCCTCCTAAGTGAGATTTAGAGCTGGTGCAAAGCTGGATTCATCTTTATTGATCAAAAGAAATGTTACATTCCAAAAACTGTCCACAAGGAGAACTTGAAAATGTGCTGAAAGCAAAGCTAATCCATTGACTAAAAATCGAATTACAAAATGAGTAAATATTGGCTAACCAAAATGACTAACTACGAGCTATCTACTGGCTATCAAATGGCTAACCAAAATGAGTCCCTAAGCCCTCTTATTTATACAAATTGAGGACCCCAACAGTCCTCCTAAACTTTAGGGACTCGGCTGCCCAAAACTTGTAGTTAACAACAATCCTACTTTACTTGCTTGGCTGCCCTTGTGCAAATTTATTTGGTGGCCCTTGAACTCCGAGTTGATGGTGGAGAATTCAAGGTAAGGGCCCTTAAATGAAGGGGACACCTTCCTAAAAATCCTCTCACTTGTTCTCCCACGAATTTAGCTGCCAAGTGCTCATTAAAACCTTTAATTTTTTCTCCAAATTGACCAAAATGGCTACACAAAGCACACATTAGACTTGTTGGCATAATGACTAACCCAATTCACTCTATTAGCATAATTATAATAAAAAAAATGCAATAAACTAATGAGAATTGTGGATTAAGTCGAATTAGGAGGTTGAATGAGCCCAAATAATTATCCATTTTTGGGGCTCATCACTACCAACACCCTTGACTTGGACTTATAGACGCAAAGAGAATATTGCCTTCATAAACCCATAACATTCAAGATCAAAACAAAAACTGACTTGTATCCTTAGAGCCTTGCTCTATTTATACATTCCCATGGTCCACGGACCATGGGCAGGTCGACTCACTTTTTATTTTCTACATTATTTTACAGCGGACAACCCTTTGACTTTACTCCTTACAATTCATGCTCTGCACACCTCACGGAGCCTTTACCATACTATTACCCAAAATTGTGGGCTTTGAGCCCCAAAAACATTACACGGGGCCTCCGCTACACAACAATTGTTTCTAACTCAAGATCATGTGTCGAGTAATTCTATTAGTGCTCATTAGGTTTCCATGACTCATAGCCTACTACCTGTCCTTTTTGCATAAGATCTCCACCATGTCCTCTTTTGTAATCATTTGTAGATACCACAAACTTTTTATCTGTATCTGTAATATTTAACACTCGAGCCTTCATCAACAACTTCTTCACTATTTGAAACTATCTGCACATTGCTCTATCCAATCAAATTTCTTACCTTGTCTTTGCAGTGATGTAATAGGATATGCAATGCAATATAACTTCATTATGAACCTCCTATAATAACCCGCTAACCCCAATACCTCATCCACATTTCTAGGAGCTTCCCACTCCATGATAGCTCTTATTTTCTAAGGATCCATTGCTATGTCTCCCTTGGAAACAACATGTCCGAAGTAATGTACCTTTGTTTCAAAGAAACTGCATTTTCTTAACTTGGCATAAAACTAATACTCTCTCAATAATCTCAACATTTATACTAAGTTCTTAACATGTTCTTCCTTATTCTTAGAGTATTACAATATGTCATCAATGAATATAACAACAAACTTGTCCAACAAAGAATGAAACACACTATTCATCAATCAAATTAACATAGATGGAGCATTAGTCAAATCTAATGGAACTACAAAAAAATCATAATGCTCATACCTATTTTGGAAATTTGTCTTGTAAATTTCCTCTTCCTTAATGTGTACCTCATGATATCTGGATCTCATATCGATATTTGAGAACACTATTGTTTGCTTCAATGGATCAAAAAATCATCAATCCTCAAAAATAGATTCATGTTCTTGATGGTCACCTCATTCAACTTCATGTCATAAATGCATAGCCTAAAGTACCATCCTTCTTCTTCAAAACTAATATTGGTGCACCCTAAGGGGATACACTTGGCCTAATGTATCCCTTGTCAAGAATTTCCTTTAATTGCAACTTCAAATCTACTAATACTAGAGTGCTCATCCTGTATGGTGCCTTTGATGCTGGTGCTACCCTGGGTATGAACTCAATGGAAAATTCCACTTATCTATGTGGAGGAAACTATGAAATCATTGCAGGAAATACATCCTAAAATTGTTGCAAGATCGAGTACTTGTTGGATACCTCCACTTCCTCAACATCCTTATCTTTATTTCTAGAAATATGCACTACAAATAACACACACACTTTTCTGTAACTACGCTTTACCTGCATCGTTGTCACCATTCTAACTGATGTTTCTATCTTCTTACTCTGTAATATGATTTATTCTCCATTGTCATCCAAACACTCAATTGCCTTGTCGTAACAATCACTTTCCTCCTATGAAAATAGAACCAGATAATATCTAAAATCATACTATATGATCCCAACAACAATACATTTGAATGTTCTAAGCTAGGCATAACATTCAACTAGAATGAACAAGCTATTACCGAGTGATACAAACTCTTATTTGCACCTGTAGCCAACTTCACTAACCATGATTCTACATGCCCTTATTTATTCAAAGTACACTTATCCACCAAGTCTGACTAACATAACTATAATTAGATCTAGGTTTAATCAAAATGGAAGCAACTTGATCATAAATCTTACCTTCCATCTTGATAACATTTAATTGGTGATCTTCCTACTTATTATCCAACACTACATAAATCTGTGGAATGCTCTATCCAACATCCCAAACTGTCGATGCTTCCTATGCACTGTAAATATAAGGCCAACACTCTAACAGTCTTGTACCATCACTCTTCTTCTATCGCCCTCCAGTATCTGACCCATGTACCTGTCTAACCATGTTGAACTCCTTATTCGGTGTAACATTTTCTTTCTCATCTTCATCTTGTGGCCTTGTTTTCTTCATCATCCATTTAACTTCACATTTTTCTTTTCCTTTCCATCTTTGCTGAGATTATGTCCTACTATTTTATTGTTGATAACAATGTTTGAAGTTACCAATGACTTATTCAAGTGACCGAGGCTCATCTTAGATAATCGAATCTCTAAATGCTAATGGAAATCCACTAAAAAATATCTGAAATTTTTCCTTCTCATCCTTAAGATACGTTAAATTCCTCAATAACTCCAAGAACTTACTCGTGTATTCCTCATCTGTCATCAATCCCATATTTATCTCATAGAATTCCTTAGTTGTTATTGTAGTACCTATATAAAAATTACTTCTACCTTAAAAGTCTCTTGAATTAATTCCAACTCAACTCCTTTGTCCTGATATCTCTATCCTCATTCACATCTTCCCACAAGATATCTACTTTTCCTTTGAGGCTAAAGATATCTATTCTAGCCTTCATGTTCTCTGTGTACTCATGCAACTCAAAGAACTTATTCATCCCGAGTAACCATGGTTTTAAATCTTCCGGATTCCTCAAATCTGCATCAAAGGTAGGTGGCATTTCTTTCTTAAACTCATCAAGAAAATATCCCCTATCACTCCTTCTATAAGGATGATAACAATGACGATCATAGTGCTTGTCAGAACTAGAACAAGAATATAACTTGTGTCCATCACCTCTTTTATCTGGAGTATATAAGGACATGCCATATCTGATATTATCATCTCTATCTGACCTATGTCCACTATGAGATGTACTTCCATATGCCCCATTATTCCTATCTTCCTACTCACATCTGATCCGGAGTGGCCCCTACCTTTGCAATTCTAACAATATATCGAGGATTACTGTATTGCGTTATGTCCGTTTCTTCTATGCCTGCCCGATTCTATCATTATCGACTTTGCAACTTCTTATTTATCCCTTAAATCTCCTCAATGTGTATACTATGTAAAACGAGTTCCCAACACCACGCTTCTCATCTAATCCGTAGGGAAAGTCTCATGAACTATAGTCTATGATATTCCTAGTCATCTTTTATATTCTTCGTGTAACTATACAATGTTAGCTAAACTAGAACATAATATAATCAACATACCTTAGTATAGTTCTGGTGAGGATAACTTGTCTGCAAGAGAAAGCATATTAGCACGATACATGTATAAGCATAATCATAATAATACATAAACATCATTTCCACAATTACCAATGCATGACCATATCGACCACATACCATGACCTCATGTACAACAACTATCATGATGTCAATGTGTGCATAATCAACATATGTATGACACACATTCATACACATTGCATACAAACATGACATGCATAACCAATTCATAAGTGACATATACTCATGATAAACTCATCCAACATCAAGACCATCAACTTTGACATGGTGACACAATTACAACCATGACCAATGCCATGAATACACAGCATTGACATAGATCACAAGCATAGAGAAAAAATATATGCAACCAACATGAATACATGACCAACACACTACCCATCTAGTCCAAGGGATCAACCATGCTCTAATACCACTTTTTAACACCCTCCTCCAACATTCACCCAATCTAACGTGCACTAGGGTAAATATGTGACGATATTCTACTATGATGTGATTAAAATCCCCAAGTATAGTTAAGGAAGTGGAACCAACAAATAAAATGAAACTGACCTTTCACACATGCTATATAATCTTCAAGAGCCACCCAAGCCTTCCAGGTGACCATCCCTTGAGACAAGTGGACATTTCACTACCCTAGAACCTCAGTCACTTCCATGACAACTCATGCATGCGACTGGGACTCTCCATTCACTCCCATAGCAAGGCATCCATGAGATTGGGGAAATTTTCAACTACTTCTGAGCCAGTGACCCCTACTTCTCTACCAATTTTTCAAGGCCAAGACTCAGGCCACTTCCTATGACTTCATGAAAACTTCAAAAATGATGAAGAACATTGAGACAACATTACTAATGCAAATATTTGATCAATGACTTGACTGGATCCCTACTATCCGTGACAGACATTTCCTCAAACATGTCACAAAAATGCATTCTATAGGTCATAACAACATATCTGAGTATGGGGGTCACATACTTATCTATGATTCTTAAAGAAGCATTGTTGCCTTATCAAAATAGTTGCATTATCATCTATTAGGTCATATATTCATTGTACATTCATTTGAAAATTAAAACATGATGAGAGCCATACACCAAGTATGTCATAAAACATACTCATAACCATCATATAACCAATAGAAATAACATGCATATAACAACCATAAAAACCACATATAATCTAGTACATTTAGCCAATCACCCCCATGCCATATTCCAAGTAGGAATGTGGGAATCAAAACCAAACCAAGTCAGGTTTCCTCAGGCTTTGTCACAATCCCCATCGAATCACTAGGCCCTAAACAAGCATGGATTCCACGCAATTTCTCCACCTACACCATGAGGAATTCTCTTGTCCCATAGTATTTAGGCTTTATTGTATATCCCACCATACAATAGTCGAGGATTCATAGGACTAATCATGAATCCATCCTCTAGGCTTTACCTTATATCCCGTTATTCACTAGTCAAGGATTGATAGGCCTCATCAAGAGAACAAACATCTATTCTTTACTGTATATCCCATCATACAATGCTCGATGATTCTTAGGCCCACCAAGGCACACAAAAATTTGCCTTCCGCAATCATTGTTTGGCTAAGGGATTCATAGGCATTGTGTTCTTTCTTTCATAGACCACCTCACTCAGATTTGAGACCATATGTTAATCTAGATCAACCAAATACAAGACAACCCATCACATCATGTTTATCCGTAAATCGAAAGGTAGGGTTGATGAACACTGTCAAACCTCAAAAAACCCATGCCAATGATAGAAAGAGAACAAAATACACAGATGCATGTACCATGCATGCCCAAAACTAGCAAGGAAATCACACATCAAAATCGACACCTAAAAATAATCTCAATGTAGCTAATAGATGTTGCACTTCCTTGCTCGATCTTTTACTTCTTGGACCTTCCTTTGCTTTCTCGGTCCAATGGTGGAGTGCTACAAGAATATTCTAAGTTTGCAAGAGTGCGGGAGAGAGAAGATAGAGAGAGCTCCAGAACTAAACTAACAAAAGGTACCAACTCATCCTTAGAATACATTCTATTAATGAGGCCTCTATTTTTTTCAATTTTCCATTATTTTCCTTAATTTTCTCCTAAATTCCATTGTTTTCATAAATAAAATGCCAATTAATGCCTCATGCCCTTCCAGCCTTTGCCATTTCCTTTGCCAATTTTCTTAGCCATAATAAACCAAATGAATACCTGCACTTGTATGTTTTTCCCAACATTCAGGTTGGATTATGTGTCCCATGACCTTTGTTAATATATTTTCCTTTATTAGCTTTATCACATGGAATTTTTTACTAAGGTTGTTACAACCGACGCAGATCGGCCTTTTTCATTAACCTCTTGAGATCATGTTGGTGATAAAACTTCATATAGTGATATTAAGGTCCATGGGAAAAATGGTAAAGTCAAGTTTCCCTATAGGTTATGTGAAGACAATCATCCTATTTACCATCTTCCTTCTCTGGATGAATCCTCAAAAGTTTTGGAAAACCTTACAGCTTCTCAACCTTGACTTCTGGCTAGTTATCCAAATCTTTCCCCTAATCCTCCACTAGATGATGAAGTGATTGATCATAATCCAAATACAATCAATCTCACTCTCTCTGAATGTGAATCCCATGAGTCTGTTACCGACCAACCATTGGTTGAGGTAATGGTTGACTCGATTCCAACTTTAGTTGATCGTACCTTTCCCGTAGAGAGTAAAGTGAATACCTCTCACATTCTTCCATTTCTTCATATTCTAATGAGATGGGGGGGAACCCTCCCATTTCAATGGAAGAGAGAGACAATCCTCCTGTTCCCACAACACAAGGATGAAATTATCCCATTACCGTAACATAGCAGAAAAATTATCCTGCTCCCATAACACAAGGGGGAAGTTCTCCCATCCCATGACACCCCCTGCTAGTAGTATGGTTAGTTCCTTTGTTTGGATTCGATTGGAGAGATATCATCTTCCTCCTTATGTGACCTTCTAGATTATAGTATAGAATTATAATATGTCTATACCTCAGAGAGTGATAAACGAATGGGTGTTTATTAATATTTTGTCCTCAACTACTTGGCAAACTTTGAGTTCTCGCATCTTGTGCCCATTACCCAAAATCTTTTGAATTTTAACAGAGGAACCAATCAACTATTTGGGATCCTTCTTCATTTTCCTATTACTTTGGGATAAAATATTGTCTATATTAATGGGAAGGTAGTCCAAGTATCTTTGGATTTTATTTTACTCCTTGGGTGTGACTATTTTTATGGCATGGGAGCTCTTCTCTCTTCACTCTTTCATGTGAAGCATTTCCCACATGAACGAAGGATCGTCATCATTGACTAACTTTTGTTTGTTAGTACTAATTTGACTCCTAATAAAATAGCATTCCTAAATGTTCCTTATATGTAAGTGGTATCTTCCCCACCACAGATTAATTTTGTGGCAACTTGTTCCATACTAGCATCTAATGATGATCTAGTAAGTTATGTAGTACATTAATTATTGGGAGAATTGGAGCCTCGTATTTCCATTGGATCCTTTGATACCTTCTAGAGAATTGTCCTCTCATATGATTAGAACCTCTTGGAAACTATGGGGTTTTGAGGGTGATGATTAGGTCCCTCAAACAAAGTTTTTTTTCTTGTGTCAAGCTCATTCAAAAATGAGACAACTTCTTGGGGAAAAGTTACATTTCTTGTGTCAAGCTCGTTAAAAAATGAAATAAGTTTTCATGAACATATTTCTTTTCCTATTTCAATCTTGTTAAAAAATGAAAAAAATCCCCTTCTAAGCCAAGCACTTGATTAGATATTGTAAATTCTCAGTTGAGTCTCTCACCTGATCTCATAAATGAACCTTCATTCCATCCACCTATTAGTAAACAATATTCTGCTTAGGTGAATTAAATGAAGCTTGAGGGGAATGTGCCTACAATTTATTCATTATATTGGGGGCGTGCGAACTTATTTCAAGCATAGTTTTTCTCTATTTCAAACTTCTGTAAAAAATGACACCACTCTCAAACATAATTTTTATCATGTTTCAAGCTTGTCAAAAAATGAAACCAATTTCAAGCATAACTCCCCATGTTTCAATATTGTGTAAAAAATGAAACCATTATCATCCTATTCCTATGATTTCCATTCTTATCTCCCTATTTCTATCATACGAGCCTTAGTTTTCTCTTTCAATTGTCACAATCTCCTTGTCCAGCATACACATTCACTTGTTTTTCTTACCCTTTCCTAAGGAACCGCTATGACGAGTGGTCTTATTACCCAACCACTTGACCTCTACATGTTTTAAAAAGTTCCATCATAATGAGAACCAATATTTATCCTTTTATACCACTCATTACAAAACATGGATTTCTCTTTCAGCTCTTTTCATAATCCCTAAACGTGAAAATATTGTCGAGCACTTGTATTTTCAAATTCATTAAAGTAAATGAAAATACATCTACTCATTATAAGTTTAACCCTTTTCTGGATTAACATAGACTATTTACCAAAAATTAATACCTTAGTCGAACATGGCTAATAGGTCCTCCTGAGTATTGTTTTCTACCTCTTTGGACTCAAGAGACTATTGAGGAAAAGGACCCTTTGGAGTTTTCTTTTTCAAACTCTCTAAACATGAGAAGGAGTAGAGTTAGAACTTCGTTGGACTTGTAAAAAAATTAAACATCAATGTAAGTGTCAAACATGATGAGGCCTAACCACTCCTTCTCAAGGTTCATTATACATACTTAGAAGGATTCATCTAAAGGATGAACTTACAGATGATGCATATGTTATCCTCCTCAAGCTTGTTAAAAATAAAGAGGTACCGAACAAAAATGGCAGGGAAATTGGAAAATGGATTACTCTACTTGTTAATGGTAGTGAGCCGATCTTGAACATGAAACTCCTCCACTTCATCTTTGTGGCCGTTCAGTTGCAAAATATGCTTGTCTTTTGGTGCATCATACCTTTTCAAAGCCTTTGTTATTTGTTTTGGGTCAACGATGCCAATTTCATTCATTTTCACTGATGTGTTTAGGAGAAGTCATTCACTTGATATCTACTATGATACGTTTAATCCTACATTCATGTTTTTCCCTCCTAAAACAATTCCATATTAAAATCATTTTGTCTCAAATCATGATACTAGTTTCGTGTCGTTTATGGGCGATGCATCAAGGCCCTCATGTGATGGTTCTCTTCTTGTTGACATCAGCTCATTATCCAGGAGGTTGACTTGCAGACTCTACCTTCAATACCTTAGAACTTGTATACATCAATGGAAATTTTCCTCACTCCCGGTGAAAGGTTTTTGTCACTCGCCTTCAACCAAAAAATTTTGTGTGGTGCTCGACTTCAAGTCATTCATTCACACCATGAAGATTGCATTATTCTACCTTAAGAGCCATTAACATCAACAATGGTTTCTCTCGCATTTGTTAACAACCTACATCATTGGCCAGTAATCATATGTTGTCTACCATGTCTGACTCTAACTTCCTTATTCACATGGTTAGGCCGGCACGTTAGACGATTCAATGAATGAGATAGAAGACCCCGGATCTAGGTCCATCCATCCGGGATGTGATTTGAGGATTAATACACGATCATAACATATGATGGTGATTATCATATGAATAGTCCTCCAATCATTGATCCACCCTTTTTCATTAGTGCCATCATTATACATGTAATGTTAGCTTATGCGTTGACTATGGGTATGCTTCCCTCAACAAATATATCATGATGAAAATATATTGTAGTAGATGATGATTTGACGAGTTTCTCTTGATTCAAACTTGTCAAAAGGTAAAGCACTTCAATCATCATTCGTCATTTCTAACTTTGTTCTTTAGGGTCAATCTGTTATAGGCCATTTTGTTGCATCTAAATAGGCCTACCAACTAGATCAATCAACATCCATGAACACCTTGTCATCATACCTACACAAAGCTCTAAGCATGACTCTCCAAAATACCTATGTTTCTGAGTTTGACTGCCTCATTATAATTCTTTTAAGTCCCAATGGTCCCTAGCCGTTTAGGGACATATGTTCAGCAGCAAGTTTCTCCCTTCTCCACCTTCTTTGATCAACAACAGGTTGTCCCTTGTTTGGGTTGTCTTGATTCTAGAAGCTCAAGAAAAATAAAACGAATCCTGAAGCTTCCTCTTCTAGAAGTTGTATGATTTGTTACAACCTTTTACCTTGGATAAGAACTTTGAATTCTATATGATCCTGGATATTTAACCTCTTATCTCTTGAGCTCATCCTCCCCTTCTAAGTGGATCTGAATCCTAGATTCATAAATGGAAATAATTCCTAAACTACCACACTCTCCTATAAATATATAGCCATCTACAAGATTAGGGCTGGAATTTAGAGACTAATAATACCATCGTGTTGTTTCTTTGATGATAAGATATTTATCATTTCCATGTATTAGGATGACCTTGAGGTGTGCATTGTGACAAGAAAGGATAAGTCAACTTGGGGAGATCTCTACAAGATCAATTTCCACTTTTGGTTGTAAAATATCTCCCTTCCATATCAATACAAAGAGTATAACGTTTTCCTATATTTTTTATGTTATGTTTACATTCATATATTTCAATGCTATGTTGATCCATTGAATAGAGTGATTGGACAATGCTACAAGGTCATAGATATTTGGCTTGTGTTGAGTGTTTGTGGAGGTTCTAATTATAGGTACCAGAGCTACGACTCGAGCTTATAGGCCCAAAGGAGAATGAAGCTTGTGATGGATCCCAAGTAAGCATATTTCCATTCTCCAATTTCTCTAACAGTAACATTATATTATTTTCTTTCTATTGTTCTATACTAGGCCACTAGGTCTAGGGAAGATACTTTTGTCTACAGCCATAGGTTTCATATAACAATATCCATTCTCAGTGTTTCTCCATTGATTTTATTAGAATGAAATCACCACATATTAACCATAAATCATACTAGAATGGGTCCAAAACCTTTTAGATTCTGAAGAAATTTATTTTTTTCCTAGTCAAGTGAGGACCATAGACATTGGTTATATATCCAATTTCATCTAAGTCAATTAACTAGAAGGAGGCCAAGATAATATGAGCAGTAGGTGTATAATTATTACTTTCGAGGGTTCCAAATCATAACAAAACTCCGTGTGTGACTATTGGCATACATTTCTAGTGATTGAAAACCTTTCGAACTCTAGAATGCAATTCCACATATCTTTTCACTAAAACACGTGGGAAGTATCACCATAGGAATTTATAAATAGATATGTTCCTTTAGAAGAATTTATTCCATGATATAGTTGGGGACTTTAATGTTCAAATATATTATATTCATGGAATTTTGTTTTGGGTATAGGGAAATTTCTCTGTCATCAACATGGACTATCCTTAATTAGATAACATTTCTCCAACTTGTCTGATCAAGTCCTTGTTGTGGCTATGCTATCCTTTTTTTACCATCTGTACTAGCTTACAAGGATCTTTAAACGTGTGATGGTAAATGCTTAGATAATGAATGAAAGAGTTGGATTCATGTTGAGTATTACCTTTTCATTTGCTTTCCTTGATATTATCTTTGTGAAGCATATGAATATGATGATATAGAATAGTTTACCTATACTTCCCAATTCCAATATTCTACTAGTTCTAATAGGATTTATTCACATAGATCCATGTTCTTTGTAGTGGCATGTGTATTATCTTCTTCAATTATTATTTTAGCCATCTTTGGAAAGGGTTCTACTAATTTTCTTGTTGAGTCTTCAACTTGTCCTTTTCTGAAATTAATAAGGAAATGGATTACTTCCTTCCCCATTTTGGAGGATTCATGATCATCATGTTTTGTTGAGATATCCTCTTGGGAGGTTAGAAACTCAAACTTATTTCTATATACAAGTTTTAGTCATGAACTCAGTGCCCCTTAGAAGCACAGATACACTTTCATTTATGTGGCTTTTCCAAAGCGATATTGGTTTATATTAGTGGACTAATCAGCATGAATTCCTTCAAGGTAAGAGGGAAAGCCTTGAACATGTGGCCAAAGGCATGGCACCATTGACATCAAAAGAGGATGTGCCCACATTTTAATAGCGACTCTAGATATTTTCTTCATAGTAAATATATATTAAAGCTAATAGATGCTATCATATAATCATATAGATACACATCGTAAAATAGGATGTGCTATCATCCTCTTTTTGTATACTTAAAAAAATTAACTAAGTTGGCAATGGAATTACCGATTCCATCGAGAGTTTCTTATTCCTAGTATTCCTTTAGGAGAGAAATAATTTATACATGCACCAAAATAGCTAAAAAAAATTCCTTCTTTGGGTTGTATTTCTCCTTCTATAATCTCATGAAAAATCATGGCATTATTGAAGAAGTAAGGATCTTACTACAAAATTTATGTTCTACTCTCCATACAAGAAAAAAATTTTGTACATAAGATTTTGTCTCCTAACTTCAACTTTATTTTCGATCCACTAGATCAATTCTTTTCCAAAAAGCTACATCCCTACAAACTTGTAGATCAAAGCATTATCTTGCATATATTAAATGTATTCTACAATCTTGCTATATTGAATTTCATATTCTGAATCTTGCATTTCACTAGATTTTGACTCTGCTAATATGCACACAATAATAGCTTATTTAAGTGGCCTTTCTCTTTTTTGATCCATAAATTGTTGTCGATATTCCACTTGATAGTTCGTGACAACAGTTCTCATAAATTATACTTAAAATCCAAAATCTACACTGTTGGGTCCCTATAATACTAGTGATTACCCCATTACTATTGTAGTTGTACCCCTTATTAATATTCTTGTGCCCCTATTGTCCCCATATTGTTATTACTAGGCCCCATAGAATCCATCTATTGTTATTTTTGTGGCTTTATATTATTATTGTTAGGTCGGTTGGGTTATATTGTGACTCCTTAGACTCCTATATATAGAAAGGAGGTTTTATCATTTGAATCATCCAAGAATTGTTAATTTATGTAATATAAAGGAGGTTTCCCCCTCGAAGAGGCTGAATTCTAAGGTGTTGATCTATCTTTTCTATCTTTTCTTGAGCTGGTTTCATAACATTTGGTATCGAAGCTTTCGATTCTAGGGTTTCGCTGCTCCGAACAACTCATCGTGGAATTTTCGCTATAACCTTTTTCAGTGATGTTTCAGAAGCTAACAAAAAAACCCATTTGCGACGCACTGAATCTGAGGTCCGATTTTCAGAGCTTTTCGCACTATATTTTCGGAGATATGAACGGAGGAAGTTGGTCCTTTTGCAGAATCCTGAATTACATTCAAAACAGGTGACCTCGGAAACTTGTCATAACTTTCTCTCTGAGCATCAGATTGAAATTTCGTAAGAAGGTACAGAAGGAGGATGGACTGTAGTTTCATGTATATATTTTTTAGAGCCAAAAGTCAAAATAGGGACACGCGGCACGTCGTAAAAGTTTGCTCTACTGAATTAGTCTATAATCAAGTCACTGTGGTAGATTTGGCATAATTCTTCATTGGAGAATCCAATTGGGGTCACACTGGTGGCATTGGAAAGAGGACATAGAGGG
>APFE030263297.1:7948-54176 GCA_000404065.3 Pinus taeda | reverse complement strand
TGGGGTTTTTAGCGAGATGCTTTCCCCGGGAAAATACTGTGTTGATATGTGTGATTGATGCTTCTATGTGCGCATGTTATTGTTTCTGCTTCTGTAAATTGATGATCAACTTAGAGGAGGTTATGTGTTATGCATGTATTCTGCAATAGTGTATAATCGGGATAATCTCTGTGAATATGTGTCATATTATTCATGAAATTTCTACATAAATGGAGCGAGGCTCTAAGTTGTAAAGAGAAAAGGAAGTAATAATGAAGGATGAAGAATTGAGTCTTATCTAAGAGTAGAGTCGACTCATGGGTTGTAGAATAGGAGAAGGCTCTACAACTGAGTGCATAGAGGCCTAGTAGTCCATAGCTGAGTGCACGAACTCCTACAGCTGAGTGCGTAGGGTAGGTTGAGTCTGTAACCGATTAAAGCATTAATAAAGAGAAGTTTTATACCATTCCTGTGTATTTAATTACTATTTTCTGCATTGAATGTATTGGGTATAAATTACATTCCTGCTATTTATATGATGCGCGAACTTATATGATTATGTTGATTAAGCGACTATAAGATAAGGTATCTGTTTACGTGAAGTTAACTAACAATTATAAGGAGATAAGTAAGATTCATGGTGTAACTTGGGGAAATAGCGCATCGCTTCCCTTGCAGTGTGAAAGCACCTCAACCCTTTATTAGGGCGGCGCAAAGGTGATTATAACAGATCCCGGAGGCCTTGCAGGTCAAGGAAATGTGCGAAGTGACCTACGTGAAGGTATTCACAGTTGGACTAAATCGACCCCTTAGTCATCTCAAGGGTGCGAAAACTTGGTTGCAACATCCCCCCATACTGCTTCATGTGAGACCTCAGTCCGCACTCCGTGAGCTGTTGCCGAGAGGGTCAGTAGTGTAGGGGTTTGTTTGGCTAATTATCTCTGAACTAACTACTTTTCCTACATTATTAGTTTCTTGGGGATTTTTCATATAATTACTAAATTTTACTTTAGCATCCACTATTTCTTCTCATGATTCTTTAGGAAACACACCAATTTGAAATAAAAGATACAATATGGAAACAAACCTATCAATTCAAATGAAATAACATAAAAAATAAACACACCTAGCTGAAAAAAGAAAAATAAGTCCACCTCCTTATGGGGCAATAGCTATGGAATATTTGCAGGAAGGATATCCTTAAGCTATGGCAAGATAGCATACTTCCTTAGGAATTCATCATCCTCATATTCCTTCCCTTTTTCACTAGAAACATGTACTGCAAATAATAAACATCCTTTTCTGTGGCTGCGCTTGGCCTACATAGATGTAACAATTCATACTAATGTAGGATTCTTCTTTCCCTAGAAGATTCTCTTTTCTCCATCCTCATCCAAACTTGGATATTTCATATAGTTCTCAATGTTAATTGTGATTTCTTTGCGATCTATGGGATGCACTAATCACGTTGAATGAAAATTGAAACCTATCCATAGTCATGATTAGAGAGTATTCAAGGGATCCCCCACAATGAGATCAAAACCAGATGAAGATGATTTGATCATAACTTAAGCAAATTACTGATTTCACAATTGCAAAAGATACAAAAGATACAAAAGATGCATAAGTTGATCCCTTAAGCCTGGCATGCGAGTGAATGGGGTCAGATTTGGACTTCAAAAATGCTAAACCCCCAGTTGCATGGATGGAAAGTTGTGAGCTTCTGTGCGTGCGACTAAAGTCGAATCCTTCCTATTTTGTGCCTGTGACTGGGGCTAAAAATCCTAAATTACAGATGCAAGCTATGAAATTCCAGCCTCCGATGTTCCAACCTCTGAGATGATGTCATGTTGAATTCATCATCTCCACGTGGAATCTCCTTAGTGGTGACATGTGTCACCTGAGGACCTTGCTATACGAAAAATGAGAAATACATGAAAAACATAATTTCAATTAGTTTTTTTTGGCTTGAAGGGGCCTAACCAGGTTCAACTTTAACTACGCCAATGAAACAACTCGCTAGAACCAGGTTTCTGCATCCAGAGGCTTGTGTGATGGTTTGTTGATACCCTTGCGGCTTAGATCTTCCTTCGCGCAAATCTACTACTTTTGACAGAAAACTAATGAAAACTTAACTAAACTACCTTCAGATCTTTGCGAAGGTACTTAATTGTACTTATCATGCATAAAGATTATAGATCTACCAGTTCTGGACAGTAAATAAGAATTAATTCACATTAAACAGATTATAAAGCAAAGATAATAAACTTAAACAAAAGTAAATAACAAGGCACATATGCATCAGAATTGCTTCCCAAAACAACATTTATTGTGAATAAGCTTTTAATTAGAAACTTCTCTTCCCTGTGCACTTAGATGCAAGGGCCCATGCACTCAACTTGCGGAATTACCAAGGTCTCCACATAGTCAGCTGCAGGAGCCTTCCCCTTTCACCTAAGTACACAAAACAAACTTTTCCTGCCTTAGCACCTTACCCTTACAATGATTCTTCACTTCAAGTTATACCTAATATTTGCTATGACTCATCTATTTATAGCATCTTCTATACAATACCATGGCCCATGGAGCATGGGCAAGTCTCAAAAAAATCTATTCCCTACCCACTTGAGGGACTAAAGCCCCTTTGACTCTACTTAGCTTCACACTCTACTTTCCACATTTCACTAATGCTTTGCTTTCGCTACAAAAAGATATTCCAAAATTGACTCAAAACTCAACGTAATTGACCCCAGGGACCCCATCCTAGCATGCCCCCAACACAAATATGGTGACTCATCCTCGTGTCACTTAGATGGATTCTCCACTTTATTGCGGAGGTCATAAAACTCCAACTTCAATACTTCAAGGTCCATTGTGTTCTGTACTACGGCCTGCTGCACTTCTTCGACCAGCTTCTCTATAGTTGGCGCCTCCATCGCGAGGCGCAGGGTCCTTTGTGTCTACTGGAAAGTCTTCAGCTTCTCTTGGATAGCCAGAGTAATATGGCTCACTTCCTCTATCCATGGTGGAATTCGAGCCTTCAAAACTACTTCTTTGCGATGTAGCTCCTCAACCTATTCCTTCAACAAGTTCCCTTCTTGTAAGTGCACAAAGTGCTGGGCTAGCGCCAAAGTGCGCTTAGTCGCCGTGATCTCATCAACTTTCTGCTGTGCCTCTCTGATATCTGTACCTAGTCGCTATAGGTTTAAGTCCCCTTGCAAAGTGGTCCATAGCTCTATTGTGTTTTCAAAAAGACCATTGCATCCCGATACTGCATTATCCAAAGGAGACATGTGTTCTCTGATGGTTGCGCTGCGCTGCTCCTTGACCTCTGGAAAAGTTGTTGGCTACAGTTCAATTGCAGTTCCAAGATCTTCATCTGAAATTCAAAAGTAACATGACCTAGCTCATCCTTAGAATATGGCATTGCAGTAGCCAATTTCCAAATCTTTGCTGAAGCTGCTACATCCTCTGGAATGTGTAGTTCCGATAATGATTTACATGCTTGTGTAATTGCTGCTTCAAGGCTCTAGCTTCACGCTGCTAGCTCTTCTTTTTCCCTAAGAGTCTGAGCCTTTTTGGTGAAGATCTGCTCATTGTTCATTTTAACTTCACTAATTACTGATAACGCACACTTCTCTCTGATCCAAAGCTAATCTTAGACCCCCTGATAAAGTGCGTGGAGGGTCTAAAGTGGCAGCGCAGTTAAATTCACACCCACGCCTTTGATATTTCCAAGCTGGGAATTATCTTCCTCTGACTCTGTGCATACTGTTCCTTTTGAAAAGGGAATGAATCTGAGGTTCAAAGTCCATTCTGTTTCCATTAATCTCTTGGTTTCTTGCTTCAGGCTCACTTGAACCCTGCTCGCTTGGCCGACCTGTCTATATTTGTAGCTCATGCAAACCTTTCTACACGCTTGCAAGTAATTGCTAGAACAACTGCTCGAACTGTTTCCATAGTTCCATTGTTGTATCTCTAACCTTATCCCCAATTTCATCAAGGTCCCCCTCTGTGAGGACCATTGGGTCAATGTGCGCTTGCTTTTCAATTTTTTCTTTTTCCTTGGTCTTGTGGTTGTCTCATTTTTCACTTTGATAGCCTAAAGGGAGTGCTTTGCACATCACCCTCGCCTCCTTCCTGCTTGGACCATTCTTGCTCTTCAGTATGCTGGGAGGCCAACTCCTCGACTTCCACTATGGCCTCTTTTGTACCGTGCTCTTTTTCGGCAGCTGCTTTAGTGACAATTTCTTTCTTCTTTTGATCGGATAATTCTCATGCTGCTGCTTGTGCTACTTCTTTCCGTTTTGTACAACTGTCATCTGCGCTAAGGAGCTGTTGCTGCCTTTGCTGGTACCTATGCTAATATCTGTGGGTTACCACCACTCCCCTGGCCATGTCCCCACAATCTCCTGTACATCGGCCTCTGTAACAAGGTATGGAAACTTGTGCAATATCTTCTTAGGATCTCGCCTCACGCGGATGTATACATTATGAAAATTGGCCTTAAATTCCACATAGGTTTGAAACTGCTCAAACAAGGTTGGAGAAAACCTTCGCCACTCACTGATCACCATGTAGAGGTTCATGTTGACCAGTATCCAGAAGAATTTTGCTTCCGTGACCATCTCTGGGTCCTTCATCGCTCATAGTGAAGCGAACTTCGTTGCCTCCAGTAAATCCTCATCCTAATGAGGGAACTGACAATGCTCCAGAAGTCACCATGCAATGAGTACAATCAATAGCAGGAGCCAGGCATAGTGAAATGCCTTACCATCATCCTGCGTTTTGTGACAATTTGCTAAAAATTCGTTTCAGAGGTACTGCACCCAGCTATACTCCACCCCTTTGTGCACTGTGCAACCAATGAAATTACTGGTGCTGGAACCTCATCCATGTGAAATTTTCGCATGACCTTCCCAACCAAAATTTGAGTGGAAAACTTCATCGCTTGGTCTGTAATAGAGCAGATAGAGTATCCGCGCGACATCTTGACTAGTCCAAACTCATTTTTCATTTTATTTGCAAACTTCTTCTCCTTGCTTTTGCCTCCAAAATCCTTGGCTGGATTTGCCTAACCACAAACACCCATCATGCACCAACACGAGAAATTGGTGCACACATATAGTGTTGATAACCGACCTACTAAAGTGTGCCACACACAGCATATGTAGCAATTTGGCCTGCTGGACCTCTTTTACTCATTTCCTTTGTTCCATCTTTGTGACCCGAGTCTCTTCATAATAAATCTTGGTCATGTACTTATTTGTGGACAAATGCATACATTTCTCATGATCGACTAGATCCCAATCCTCCATTTTTAACACAGGGATACACGCTAAGAGTGCACCTTCAAAAACTACTTTTTCTGAAAATAGCGGCATAGAGATTGTGAATTTCATGTTATCAGGATCCTTTGGAACCTTTGCTTTCCATTTTCACGAAGGAATATACTCCAGGAGCCTAGCGAGAGGCTCTCCCTTGTCAACATCCAGCTCTTCAAATTCTTCGCGAAGTTCTTCTTCATCCAAATCTAAGGGTTCATGGCGCTGCTTGGACTTATCAATTTTTCCTTTTTGCCTAACCTCTGTCAGAATCTTCCTCGGTGACTACCTCACCGATACGGTTTGGGGTTTATTTTGATTTTCCTTAGCAACAGATGGCTTTGGCTTAGTTGACCTCAGTTCCGTAGGCATAAATGTCGTAGCTTCCATTGATGCAACTTCCGTGGCTTCCACTTGAGAGATGACTTCAGAACTTTTCGACGAATATCTGTTCAAGGATAATATTCTAGTTCTACTCAAGCAGTCTCGCAAAATGCCGAGATTGAAACCAAATCCTGCCAAATATGCCGATGGTTTTTGGTCCATGGTATTGGATGACTCAGCATGTATAAGTATGTATTTTAACATTTAAATGAAAATGAAAAATCAAGTTGGTAGTCCCGGTTTTAGGATCCAAGGGAAAATCTATGTGTATATGTGTTTTATGTGTTATTCTCTCGTATTGTTTATTTTTTGTGTCTTAGAATTCGTATGCAGGTAATTTCTGTACTGGTTTAAAACCTAAATTTGGTATCAGAGCTGTTTTGGCTTCAAGTGGATGCCTTTGTTGTTGAGGGGTTTTGCTTGGGACTGTGGTAGACCCTATTCAGTGGGAGATCTGCGGGATCGATTCTAGTAGTGAAAGAAGATGGAGAGCAATGGAAAGATAGAGATCAAGAAATTTAATAGTCAGTGTTTTGAGTTGTGGAAACTCAATATGAAGGATCTGTTGGTGGATAAAGATTAGTGGATCGTGGTAGATGCGGGTACTAAACCAACGGGAGTTTCTGATGAAGAATGGAAGAAGTTGGATTGGGAGGAAAAGAGAACAATATGATTGTGTGTCTCAAATTTAGTATTGCAGAATGTATCAGGGGAAACTATGGCGAAGGATTTTTGGGACAAGTTAGGGACTTTGTACCAATCTAAGTCTCTGGTGAATAAATTGTTCCTACGGAAAAAACTGTATAACATGAGGATGAAACTGGAGACTCTATGACAGAGCATCTGAATGTGCTTAATAATATGGTAAGTCAGTTATCATCTATTGATATCAAAATTTCAGCTGAAGATAAGTGCATTAGTTTGTTGTGTTCTCTACCAAATTCGTGGGATAGTCTGGTTATTGCAATAGGTAGCAATGGAACTACCTTGCAATTTGATGAAATAGTCTCATCCTTGTTGATGGAGGAGATGAGACGGAAAAATATGGAGAACTAGAATGGCGATGCCTTTTCTGTACGAGGACGGTCCCGGAACAGAAACAAAAATAAGTCATCGAGTGGGAGAACTAAATCTAGAGGGAGATCTAAATCTCCAAGAAAACCTGTAAAGGTGGTGTGCTGGAAATGTGGAAAGGATGGGCACTACAAAAGGGACTATAAATGTAAAGTTCCTGACAAGGAAAGGGATTTGATGATGCTCCTTCTGCAGAGGTGAAAACCACCTCAAATGAGGGTGGGGATGTGTACTTGGCTTCTTCAAGTACACATTTAGATCATGAGGCATGGTTGATTGACTCAGGTGCATCCTTTCAGTTCACTCCCCATAGAGAGTGGTTCTGCGAGTATGAGAAATACAATGATGGTGATGTCTTCTTAGGGGATGATAGGAAGGATAGAATCATTGGTCACGGAAAAGTAAAGTTGAAGTTGCAAGGTCGAAGGGTTAGAACACTTCCGGGTGTTCTACATATTCTTGCATTGGCCAGAAATCTGATTTCTGTAAGCAAGCTGGATGATACAAGTGTAAAAATAGTGTTCGAGAAGGATACCTACAAGATGGTTCGGGGAACACTGGTATTGATGCAGGGATTTTAGATTGGAACTTTGTACAAGCTGCAAGGTAGCACTGTTGTTGATGGGTGCAACAGTTCTGTGGTTCCTAAAAATGGAGCAGAAAATCTAGTGGTCTATGGAGAGAAGACCATGCTGTGGCATCAAAGGCTTGGACATAGTGGAGAGAAGGGCCTTTAACTACTTCATGGTAAAGGTATGGTAGAAGGTATGAGTAATAGCTTTCTGCATTTTGATTTCTATGAAAATTGTGTACATGGGAAGCAAAATCGGTTGAGTTTCCCCTCTGGTCGTAAGAGGGTGAAACAAATATTAGAGCTTGTGCATAGTGAAGTGTTTGGACCTATGAAGGCTCCATCACTAGGTAAGTCTATGCACTATGTATCATTTTTAGATGACTTCTCAAGGAATACATGGATATATTTCCTTAAGAATAAATCTGAAGTCTTTGACAGGTTTAAAGAATTTAAGGCTCTAGTGGAAAACTAGATAGAGAAGAAGATAAAGGTGCTGAGGATAGATAACGGTGGAGAGTTTTGCAGTAAGGAATTTGAAGAATTTGGTAAGAAGTGTGGTATAGCACGACATAAGACTACTCCATATACACCTTAGCAAAATGGAGTTGTAGAAAGAAAGAACAAGACATTGATGGAAAGGGAAAGAAGCATGCTTAGAGGTGCCCGGTTAGGACAAGAATTGTGGGAAGAGGTGGTGGAGACAACATGTTACCTGGTGAATTGATCACCTTCATAAGCGTTGGAGGATAAGACTCCACAAGACATATGGACTGGTAAGAAACTCTCTCTTTCACATCTGAGGGTATTTGGATGTGATGCATATGTACATGTTCCAAAGGAGAAATGAACCAAGTTGGATAGTAAATATGAAAAGTGCATCTTTATTGGGTATAAGGATGGTTTAAGGGGTTTTAAGCTTTGGAACCCAGTAACAAGGAAGGTTGTGTATAGCCAAGATGTGGTGTTCAGAGAGGTGAAAGATGTTATTAAACATGAAGTCCGATCAAAGGCATCTGAGAAGATAGAGTTTGAGCTGAAGGAGGAAGAATTAGACTCTACAACAAAGGAGGAATCAAAAGATGAAGAGCCACAAACTCTAGGTGTGAGAAGATTAGTTCGAGAAAGAAGGTAGCTAGAAAGTTATAGTCCATCTGCTTTTTGTTCAAATTTTCTCTATCTATTACTGATGATGATCCCAAAACTGTGAAGGAAGTGGTAGATTCAGAGGATGGAAAACTCTGGAAAGAGGCCATGGTTGATGAAATGGCATCTTTGCACAAAAATGAGGCTTGGGAGCTAGTAGAATTATTAGCTGGAAGGAAACCCATTGGCAACAAATGGGTGTTCAAGAAGAAGATGAATGCAAAAGGAAAGGTGGAGAAATACAAAACTCGATTGGTAGCAAAAGGTTATTCCTAGGTGTCGGGAATTGATTTTGGTGATATTTTTTCTCCTATTGCAAAGGTAGCTTCTATTAGATTACTTTTATTTGTTGCTGCTGCTTTTTGAGGTAGAATAGATGGATGTGAAGAAAACATTTCTTCGCGGGGATCTGGAAGAAGAGATCTACATTAAGCAACCTGAAGTCTTTGTGGTGAAGGGTAAGAAATAACTGGTATGCAACTTAAAGAAGTCTCTGTATGGGTTAAAAAAGTGACCAAGGATGTGGTATAAAAAAATTGATACATTTATACGGGGACTTGGCTTCAGCAGAAGCAAGGCAGATCACTATGTGTATTTTAAATTAATTGGTGACCGTGTTATTTATCTTGTCTTGTATGTCGATGATATGTTGCTGGTTGGAAATGACAAAGGAATTATCAAGATTTCAAGACCCAATTGTCCTCCAAATTTGACATGAAATATATTGGTGGTGCAAACGATATTTTGGGCATGGAAATTAGAAAAGATCTTGAATATAGGAAGCTACGGTTAAACTAGAAGAAGTATGCTGAGACAATACTGCAGAGGTTTAATATGTAGGATAGTAAACCAGTGAAGGTTCCTATTTCTATAGGTGTGAAGTTATTTGCTAAATAGTGTCCCAAGACACAAGAAGAGGAAGAGGACATGTACCTTGTTCCATATGCAAGTGTAGTCGGTAGCTTGATGTATGCAATGGTTTGTACTAGACCAGACATTGCACATGTAGTGGGAGTATTGAGCAGGTTTATGTCAAAACTAGGGAAGGAGCACTCGACAACAGTGAAGTGGGATTTCAGGTATTTGTGTGGCACTAGTTATTATGGTTTTTGCTACCAAGGAAGATCATGATTGGATAGAGTGTTGGATATTTGTGGCTTTGTTGATGTAGACTAGACTAGAGATCTAGATCAGAGAAGATCTACAAGTGGATATGTGTTTGACCTATTTGGAGGTGCAGTCAGTTGGATGAGTAAGAAACAATCTCTAGTAGCACTACCAACTACAGAGGCAGAATACATGGAAGCCACTCATGCAAGCAAGAAGCAGTTTGGTTGCAGAGATTGTGTTCAACTATGGGGTTAGTACAGGGAGCCATAAGGATAGACTTTGACAGCGAAAGTGAAATTTTCTTGGCAAATAACCTTACTTATCATTCAAAGACAAAGTACATTGATGTTTAGTATCACTTTGTGATGGATATGATAGAAGACAGAAAGGTGTTGCTGGTAAAGGTGGAAACTTTGAAGAATATTGTAGATACATTGAAAAAATATGTGAGCTCTAAGAAGTTCTCTTGGTGTAGAGAAACAATGGGCATTACAGGGTTGGATAAATGACTAAGATCTCCTATGGCCCCTTGTGGAAATAAAATAAAAAGTGGGAGAATGCTGGGTTGTGCTATATTCTTTCCATGACTACCCTACCTAGTTAACCTTGGAGAGCCCCCCCTTCGTTGTGTAATGGGGGGGTCATAGGGGGTTTAAGGGGAGCAGTTTTACCCCCTTGTACAGGGTCCGGGGTAGTGCCCCTGAGAATTTTTTTTTTGGGGACTCTATATTAGGTTGGGCGGACCTACCTATGGTTTTGTGCATGGTTTTAGCACATGGTTTTGGGCACGATGGTTTTCAGTCTATGGTATTGGGATCCAGGGGAAAATATTTGTGTATATGTGTTTTATGTTTTACGCTTTCACATTTTTTATTTTATATGTTTTAAAATTCATATGTAGGTAATTTCTGTACGGGGTTAAAACCTACACTCCAAGGGTGTTCCGAGAAAACCCTATGCCTGCAAGAATATGGGAGAGAGAGAGAGAGAGAGAGAGAGAGAGAGAGAATAATCAGAGAGATCAAAAAATGAGCTGACAAAAGGTTACCAACTGATTCTTAGAAGTCATTCTATGAATGATGCATCTATTTTCTTCATTTTCCATTATTTTCCTTCAACCTCCTCATCACATGCAACCTATGACTTTTAACCTCCCTTTTCTCCTGATTTCCATTTTCTTCATATATAAATGTTCCAAAAATTCCATTTTCCTTTGCAAAGCCTTAGCCATTTCCATTTCCAATTTCCTTAGCCATTAATGAATCACAAGTGATCCCGATCACTAGGACTTTTTCCCAATATTTAGCTTGAAATTAGTGTCCCATCAACCGTGGTTATTATTTTTCCTTTGCTAACTTTTATTACATGGAATTTGTACCAAGGATGTTATAGAACTTGAACCCTTAGGGGAGCACCTTCCTCGGTGTTCAACAACACCTATAACCACAAAACTTCTATAAGAAAAACATATTATTGATGGATCTTTATAACTTATCTTGATGCAACATTTACAATGATCAACCTGCTGAGAATAAAACCAACATGAAATAATAACAACATAACATCATATTCACATGACACTGTTACTGCTTATTGGAGCTTTATAACATAGCTCCTGGTGGTATTTACATCCATATACATATGTACATAAACCAACATCAGAAAAACATATACCAAATCATATACCAAGACGTATACAAAAACATCATATCAAACCACCATCCAAAAATTGTTTTGCCTCATCTAACAAACAAGGAAGGATAAATAGCCTACATCTGATCTGACATCTCCCATGTAGCTTCATCAGGCACAAAGTCCTTCCATTTCACTTTAACTTGCTCGATTGATCAGTTCCAGAGCATGACCACCTTTTTCTACAATATACACTGAGGCTCCACCTGGAATTCGCCTTCTGGTTCAACCTGAAATACAAAGCAATCAATCACATGATCAACATCTTTAACATACTTCTTAAGCAATGACACATGGAAAAAATAATGGACTTTAACTATTGGATGTGCACAGGTTGATAGGCTACTGGCCTAATCCTCTCAACAATATTGAAGTGTCCACAAGACTGCGGTGCCAGCTTGGCACATGATCCAATCCATAAGGAGATCTTCTTCGCTTTTACGTGTAGGTACACCTTTTCTCCAACTTGGAACTCCTTGAACAACCTATTATGATCTGGATAACTCTTTTTCCTATCTCTTGTTTCCTTTAGATTCTTCTTTATCACCTGAATTTTATATTCCATGTCTACCAACATGTCTCATCCAATAACTACCATGTTCACTGGATAACTCCAACTTATGGGAGTATTGCAACTACTCCCATAGAATGCCTGAAACAGACTCATTCTCAAAGATTCCTGATACCCAATGTTGTAAGCGAACTCTACTGGTGGAAGATACTCTTCTCACTTTTGCTATTGATGCATCACATACATCCTCAACATGTCATCCAATATCTTGTTGACCCTCTCTATCTGTCCATCTATTTGCACATGATAAGTTGTACTGAAGGCCAACTCTGTGTCAATACCTACAAACAACTCCTTCCAAAATTTGGGAGTGAACTTTGCATCCCTGTCTCACATAATCATCTTTGAAGCACCATTTAATCTAACCACATCTCTGATGTGTAACTGTGGTACATCGCTATCTGATAATGTAGAATTTACTAGAATGAAGTGCGTAACCTTTGTCCAACTGTCCACAATAACCATGATGAAATCATGTTATCTCACCATCCTCGGCAACCCTGTGATGAAGTCACTCTGTTCAACTGTTTGTATTCAATGCATAATATGGGAGTACTATCTTTCTTCTTCACAAATGATACCAATGCGCCCCATGGCGATACACTAGCCTAATTACCCCTTCTCCAACATTTCCTTCAACTATAGATTCAACTCTGCCAACTCAGGTGAGATCATCCTATAAGGTGCTTTTGATGTTGGAGCTAACTGTGGCACAAACTCAATAGAAACATCTACCTCCCTATGTGGTGGAACTCAATAATGTCCTGAGGAAATACATCCTAAAACTACTGTAGAACTTGGTACCTTCTCAACATAGCTCAACCTCACCTTCCTTACCTTTTTTAATAGAAATGTTCACTGCGAATAACACACACCCTTTCCTTGGGCTACGCTTTTCTTGCATAGATGTCACCATCCTAACTGATGTGGCTTTCTTCTTTCCTTGCAAGACTCTTGGTTCCCCATTTCCACCCAAACACTCAATAGCTTTGTCATAACAATCCACCTTGGTTCGATGAAGATACAACCAATCGATTCCAAATAACATATTGTACGAGCACAATGTTAATACATTCAAGTGTGTTGTGGTAGGCATGGCATTCAAATAAAATGGATAAGCTTTTACTGAATGTTGAACTCGCTTCTTTATACCTATAGCTAACTGCACTAACCAATATTCTACACGTAATTCCTTACTCAAACCACACTTACCCACTAAGTCAGGAATAACATAACTATAAATAGGTCGAGGGTCAATCAAAATAGAATTATCTTGATAAAAAATTTTATTGTCCTCTCAATAATAGATGCCTGGTGCTCTATGTGTCTGTTATCCATGGCCACATAAATATCAGGAATACTCTGCCCCACATCCCCAACTGTATGCACCTCCTGTGCACTGCATATATTAGGCCTACCACACTGGTATCATGGAAAATCCCTCCTACGATGATCTCTTCCACAAGTTCGACACCACACAGGCTCCTTATTATGCTCCTCAAATCGATTTCCCTATCCTCTATCTGATGCATTGAACCTCCTAGGTGGTGCATAACTCTATTTATTACATGAATCCTATCATCTTACTCACTTCTTGTCCCATTTTCCCTTATTCTTGGCATTACCTTTCCAATCTGGTTTAGTCTCAGACTCACGCTTCGATCATTCATAGCAATGCTTTAGTTTTCAGATGGCCTCCTCTAACAGTCTAGGATCATTGAACTTAATCCTATCTTTGAATTCCATTGCTAACCCACTAGTGAATATTTGAATCTTAGCCTTCTCCTCCTTGAGGTAAGGTACATACCTTAGCAGCTCAAAGAACTTGCTAGTGTATTCATCATCTTCCATAGACCACATCTTTAGCTCATAGAATTATTTTCCCCTGTCATCAAAGTATCTCTCTGAAAAATACTTCTTCTTGAATAGCTGCTCAAACTCACTCCAAGTAAAATCTTCCTCATGTATTCCTCTAACATTCTTCATGTCTTCCTATCAAATGTCTACTTTACCTTTGAGATTGAATTTAGCTACTATGTCTTTCATGTTCTGCAAATAATCATGCAACCTGAAGAACTTCTTCATTTCAAGCAACCATACCTCTGCATTGTGTGATTTCTTCATATATCCATCAAAAGTAGCTGCCTTTCCTTACTTAAACTCGTCTAGAAGTTATCCCTTATCACTCCTCTTGTATGTATAACAACGATATCGATCATCATGCATTTCAGAACTAGAAATATAATGGTACATGTTTCTATCCCTCCTCCTATCCAAATTCTCCAACAATATTCCATCTCTAACTGTGTCACCAACATCTAACCTGTGACCACCATGCGACCTACTACCATATGGCCCATTAGTTTTTTCCTCCTGCTCATGGTTGATCCAACATCATCCCTGTCGCTGCAAATCTGGAAAACTCTAAAGTATCACTCCCTTTACCTCTGCTAGCTTCTCCTGTGCATGCATGATTCTATCATTGTCTACCTTATAATGTATTTTCCAAATCGAGAGATGATCCAGATTTAAACAGGAATGCAACAAATTACAGAGATAACAATAAACACATAGATGCACTGGAAATAATGCTTTATTTCATTAATGTAAAATACTGAAATATGCTTACAAACAATAGTGGAAATAAACCAGCTGGGGCGATGGTAGTTTATCTCTGAGAGGAGATGTGGAGGCTACATGCCTCTGAACTATGTTACAATGAGCCTCGAGGGCCTATTTATTGTTGAGAAACAATGGAACACCCTAAACATCCAAAAACCTAACTCTAGAAGATCAAACGCCCAACTGTGCGCCTCGTTTGGGTAAATTGGTACATCAACTTCCCGAGGTCGTAACTTTCGCATACGATCTCCGTTTGACGTGCACAATATCTCGTTAGAAAGATATATCCGAGGACTACAACTTTGTGAAGAGAAACATTGAGCCAAGAACCCACATTGTTCCCATTTTTCGATAAAAACGTTGTTTAGGAGCTGAAAGAAATAATGGTGGGGGTTCATGTGGACTTGGCAGGTAGCCACCAATATCCACCTAGATCATTCCCCCCCCCCCTCCTTAGGAAGCAATGGTCCCAATTGCATTGTGTTCCTCCATGAGATGAGGAAACTTCTGCTAAACTTCGGCCTTCGTGAGCCACTTTCCCTCGTGAAGGAGTGGGCTTGCTTTGACAACTCGATATAGTTGGATATTATGTTAGCGAGTGTGCTTGATCTGTGTGTCCATGATCCAATCAGTTGTAGCTTGTTCCATGCAATATTGAGTTAACTCTATGGGTGTGAGCTGTTATGCAATATCGGAGGTAGCTAGTAATGGTGGAAAGTATGGTCGAAGGCAATCCACATTGAACACTGGGTGCAGGCCAAGGAATGGGGGAATGCTGAGCTCAAATGCATTGTCTGCCATAGCCTTGGTAATGGTGTAGGGACCATATCAGAGTGGTCTGAGTTTCCGATAGGCTTCGGTAAGGTGTTCCTTTTGCAAATGAAACCATATTTTATTGCCCACTTGAAACTTGAATAGCACCCGATGTTGATCATGTCGGTGCTTGTACTTGGAATTTTCTTTCTCCAGAATGTCATGGACCTACTAGCAAATATGTTGGATGTGCTCAATGAATCTATTTTACTTATCTGTTTCAGACTGGACAAGAGTCAAATCTGCTTGAGTAGTTGCAAATTGCATGGCCACATTAATGAGACATAGTGGTTGGAATCCCAATCCCAAGACCACCTAAAAAGGGTTGCGGCCAGTCGAGCTGTGTAGAGCCCAGTTGTAACTGTGCTGAACATAGGGGAGGATCTCATCCCATGTGCATGGATGCTTTGAGTTGTACATGCATAGAATGTGTACGATCATCCTATTTTCAACCTCTGTCTAGCCATCAATTTGAGGATGGAAGGTTGTGGACTTAGTGAGTTTGGTGTCCAACATTGACTAGAGACTGGACCAAAATGTACTCAGGAACCTGTTGTCTCAATTTGACATAATAAATTGTGGGATCCCAATGTGTACCGACACTCTTTCAAAGAAGAGTTTAGCAGTGGCATCTACTATTATATTCTTCTTACAGGCCACCAAAATGGCCATCTTCGAGAACCTATCGACGACCACAAAAACACAGTCGTTTCCATGCTTAGTGGAAGGAAGGCATAACATGTAATCCATGGAGATTGATTCCCAAGGTCAATTAGGGGTAGGCAGCGGGGTATAGAGGCCTTGCTTCTTGATGGTCGGTTTGGAAATGGTGCAGGCAGTACATGATCAGATGTACTTCTCGACATACTATCAAATATTCGGCCAATAGAAATACTTCTGTAGTACTGCCATTGTTTTCTTGACCCCGAAATGCCTAGCAACCCGACTATAGTGTGTTTCCCAAATCATCTTTACACGCTCGCTTGAAGGAACACAAAGGTGACCTAGGTGGCATAACAGGGAATCCTGGAGGTGAAAATCTAAAACATGCTGACCCTCCAAGAATGTATAGAATGTGTGGCTGAATTCTGGGTCACTTTTGTAAAGAAGTGGCCAATCAGAAGTCTTGTGCCCATAAGAGTTGAGCACAGTGGTTAACGCCATGATCGGTGATCGAATGAGGCAATATGCAACATTATTGGTGCTGCCCTTCTTATACTTGATATTCAAATGGAACTGTTGCAGGTATGTGGACCACTTCTGATGGTGATCATTCTTCAATTTCCCTTGGATCTGTATGAACTACAACAGTCGATGGTCTGTGTGGATGACGATTTCCTTCCCCAAAATGTAATTCTTCCATTGTTGGTAGGCTTGCATAATGGAATACATATCTTTGTCATAAGTGAGCTGCTCTTGACTGTGTCTGAAAGTTTCTCACTATGATATGCCACTGGATGCCCGTGTTGAGTAAGGACTGCCCCAATAGCACAGTCAGAGGCATATGCCTCGACCTCGAATGGTTGTTGCAAGTCTGGTAATGCGAGCACTGGTGCTGAGCAGAGGCAATCTTTCAACTCTGTGAATGCCTTTTGTTGAGATTCTGACAAAAGGAATTTTTCTTTCGCTCCTCCCTTGGTGACTTGACTCAAGGGCCAAGTGATATGAAAAAATGCCAACACGAACCTATGGTAGAAGTTTTCAAGACCTAAAAAGTTGCAGAGCTCTATCAGAGTGGTTGGAGATGGCCAATCCCAAACTACTTAGATCTTGGCTAGATCCACATGCACCCCCTATTAACTACATCGGGCTACCACAGGGTGATGAACTCGGACGGAGGTGAACTTTCTGTAGTAGCTCCTGAATCTCCCTCTTGATTTCATCGTTCTACATAACAAAGTGTCGATAGATTGTTCCATTGGACAGTGGCACACTTGGGGTTAAATCGATGGAGTGCTTGACGTGACAGTGTAGAGGGACCCCTACAGGGGAGGTGAAGATGTCCTCGTACTCCTTCATGACCTTGTCCATCTGTAGTTGTCGTGCAAAGGGGCCCTGTTAGGAGGTCATAGCCAATGTATTATTCTTTCCTTGAGGGCGTATCATCAGGAAACCAAATTTCCCAGTTTTGGAAATAAGCTTACTGCATTGTTTTGCAGTAGCCAAAGAGATGGTGATAGGTAGTGCTACCTCCAGTATCTTGTACAACTTATTTCCCAAAGTAACAATAAGAGCACGGGGCCTTGATTCATACACAACATGTCACTTCCACAAGTATGGTTGTCCTAGCAATACATCACAAACTTCAAGTGGAGAAATGTCACACAATACCTCATCCGTGAAGGGCTTGATGTTGTATGAAAGGAGACATTGTTGGCTCATGCGAAGATCCTGTACTTGTTGAAGCCACCCAATGGTGTATGGTTGTGGATGTGCTGTGGAAAATAAGCCTAGCTGCTTCATGATCTCTATCGAAATGAGGTTCTTTTGGCTCCCACTGTCGATAATGAACTATAGTAGAGAGCCCTTTACCCACATCTGGGAGTGGAAGAGATGTTCCTCCTCCTCTAGATCTTCAGGTTCCTGCTACTTGATATTCGTGGTGGCAACGACAGCATTGGGCTCCGCATAAATAATATGCTTACCTTTGTCATTCCCCTTATCAGGTTTTGACTCAGAGTTGGAACATGCATCTGATTCTGAAACCTTTAGCTCGGCCACCAGTGACTACTCAGCCTGACACTCACTCTTTTTGTGCGTGGAGCTCTTATGGAACTCACACCACTTTCCTGTGTCCTTTTTCAGTTGCAGAGTGTTATTATTTTCTTGCAGCTTTGGCGGGTTGTCTTGGGTAACCCTGCCTTGGCTTTGTCCTTTGTTTTGCAGTTTGGGGGCACCTTTCCCTTACCTCGGGTTCGCAGATCCAAAGTCTCACTTCTTCTGTTTAAACTTTTGCTCGGCCTTGATAGCATATCGGTATGCCATGTTGAGCGAGGAGATGTTCAGGAATTATATTTCTTCCTGGATGTACTTGTGTAGGAAGCCATCATATTTGAGTACCAAATGCTACTTCAAATCCTTGATACCAAAATTTCTACGAAGGGTATGGAAAATATTAGTAAACTCTGGCATGTCTTGGTCCCTTCCCTGCTGCAGCGTGGTCCACTTTATGTATTGATCCTCATAGCTTCCAACAGGGTAGTAGTTCTCTTTGATGGCATCCTAGAATGAATCCCAAGTGGGTTCAGCTGAAAATAGTGAGCCTGTACTTTCATCCTTCTGCTCACATTAGGTTTCCCACAAGTCCTTGATGTGGAGGGTTGCTTTAAGAAGAGCGAAAATAACCTTTTCCCGACTGGGAAAATCATGAATAGAAAAATTACTCTCTAACAAATTTAACTATTTCTCGACTACATCTACATCTATCTAACCCTCGAATATGGGGATTTCAAAATTAAGTTGTACCTTAAATGATGTGGCATTTCCAAAGTAGCTGTTGGAAGCTGATGCATCGCCCCTGGGTAGCCGCTGAAGGATTTGGGCAAAGTTGTCCATCATCGCATTCCTTTGTCACTTGAGGGCTTCTTCGAGCAAGATTTTGATAGGATCTCTTGCCCCCTCATCTTTCTTTTCATCCACCATGGGTGGTTGTTGGGATTTGCGAGGCTAGTCTTGAACAGGTTCGACCAATTTAAGCCCTAACTCCTTATATCTCGACCTCGTTGGGGACATGCAAAGAAAAAAAAGGAAAAAGCAGACTGCTCTGATACCACTGATCTAGATTTAAACAGGAATGCAACAAATTACAGAGATAGCCATAAACACAGAGATGTAGTGGAAATAATACTTTATTTCATTAATGTAAAATACTGAAATATGCTTACAAATAGAAATGGAAATAAATCAACTAGGGCAATGGTAGCTTATCTCTGAGAAGAGATGTGGTAGCTACATTCCTCTGAACTATGTTACAATGAGGCGCGAAGGCCTATTTATTGTTGATAAACAATGGAAAACCCTAGACATCCAAAAACCTAACCCTAGAAGATGAAATGCCAAATTGTGGGCCCCGTTTAGGTAAATTGGTACATCAACTTCCCGAGGTCATAACTTTGGCATACGATCTCCGTTTGAGACGCACAATATCTCGTTAGAAAGATCTATCCAAGAAATACAAGTTTGGTAAGAGAAACATCAATCCATGGAAATATGTTTCTCCCAAATTTCCGAAAAAAAAAACCGTCGTTTAGCCCCTCAAAATGACTGCGGAAGTTTAGGACCCGAAGAAATTGCTAAAAATAGTAAATTGTGCTACAAGTAAGGAAATTGAAAAGTTGAAAGAAACAATGGTGGGGGTCCAAGTGGACTTGGTGGGTGGCCACCAATATCTACCTGGATCATAAGAGTTCCAAACACCATACTTATCTTCTGATTCATAGGGAGAGTCTTTGTTATCTACAATAAACCAACGTACCTTAGTATAACTTGGGGAGATACCTTGTTGGCAAGAAAAACAAAGCAACGTGATACATGTATAACATAATCATGGTAGCATATAGAAACACAACACATAAGCATATACACATGGAAACATCATTCTAGCTAGGTTCCAATCATCAATGCATTACCTTGAGAACGACAGACACCACAATATCATGCGTGACAACAACAACTACATCACTGTACTTGTGACCACATGCAACCATTAGTATGCATAAGCAATGCGTAACCAACCATAAGCATGCACACACATATGTAATCAAGCATAAAGAAACAAGAATGCAACCAAACATACAAGAATGCAATCAAACATAAAATAATTCAACTAAACATACAAGAATGTAACTAAGTGACATATAACAACATGTAACCAGTCATACACTCATGACGATGCACTCCACCATAACAACCTTAAGTGTCTCATGACGCCATCACTACAACCATGATCCACATTATGCAAATGAAACAAGCACATGGAATGCAAGTGTAAGAGACACACATGCAACTAACATGGATGCATGAACATCAAAAATCCCATCTATTTCAAGGGTTGATCCATGCTCTGATACCACTCATGTAAAACCGTCCTTCCAAATTTAATGAAGAAACCATCCAGCGAGGCTAAACATGCAACCAGAGGCCACTATGATATGATTGAAGCTCCTAAGTGACATTAAGGAAGTGAAACCAATGGAAACACGCCATATAGATATTCAACATCAGCCTTAGGTCCCTAAGGAACTAATCCAACAATTTACGCAACTTACCCTTCCATCCCACTGAACTTTTGGATAACTTGACCTCTAGACACTCTCATGATATGGGAATGCTAGCGTCTAGGTACTTCTGGATTCTCTCACAGGCCTGCAAGACAATGTCGAGGGATTCTTTTACGTAGTTTTGTGCAGCGTTCCCAAGAATTAAGCCAGATTTTCAGGCCCACAGCCTAGGTCACTGCCTAGTATTTCTTGATACCTCTAGGAGAGTAAATTAACAAGGAAATGATAATGAAAAATCAATCATTTTAATGAGACCTTAACTAGACCCCTACTAGCCATGATAGGAATTTCGTGAAACATATCACGAATATGTAATCTATAGGCGTAAATAGTAGATCTGAGCATAGGTGTCTCATACTTATCTAAGAATCACTAAGAAACATTGATGCCTCAACGCATCAACTACCATTCCATCCATTAGGTCTTAGATATATTGATCATTCATTTACAAGTAAAAATATGATGAGAGGCATACATAGCTACTATCATAAAACATATAAATAAACAACATAATAACAACATAAACACTCATGAAATCACAACCATATAAACCACATATAATCAAGTATATTACTCATATAAATAATGTTGGAAATAATACTGAGAGGGGGGTGGGGGTGAATCAGTATTATCAAATCAATATAACTTTTTCATTTCCATATTCAGATTCATATACGCTACTTTAGTTAAGGAAAATTGCGTGTATACGCAACTGTGTGTAATGCAACAAGTGTATATCCAGTGAACTTATAATTGAGTTAGTTGCTTCTTAATGAGTGCATCAAAACATTATTAACACTATGAATAGTAAATAGGAGCAGTAAAGTAGAAAAAATCATCACACATAAGCAACACACATGAACACCAAGATGTAAGTGGAAACCCAATGTGGGTGAAAACCACCTGCTACAATTTGTCTCTATCTTCTTTTAATTAGAAACTTCTTTTTACAATGATTCTATATTGGTGCAGTCTTATACCAGTACGCAGGCTGCTACCTGCAGAAGGCTACAATATTCTCTCATTCTCTAGCTTCTCCTGGAAGGGAGCTACAACCCCCTTAGCTATTGTACTAGCTGAGGTACTAGTACGTAGGTGTTGACCTATAGAAGGCTACAACCTTCTCTTTTCTTCTAGGGACCGCGTTTCATAAATTTTCAGACTAGATCCATGAATAACATCAATCAAACATCAAGTATATCTGCATCAACCAATTTTGTTTGTACAAACCAATACTGAATCAACCAATCACTTCTTAGAATGCTGTAACCAGAAAATACTAACAGTAACCAGACAACAATTCTTAACCCAGAACACTGCAGCAATAAACAGAAGTAGCTAAAACATATTTCATGAAAGGTAGACTACTTCAATATGTAGAAACCTACGTACATACACAGCTGTATTAAAGCCAACAAGCATATACGTTGTCTTCACTTGCTGAACCCACGTGTATACGCGCCTTTGATGTGTCAAACCTGCGTACAAATCTATAAAAGATAGTTTACCCTTTTTACTTAATCAGACATTAGTCATACCCAGTTCATCAGATTTATACATCTAATCATGTGCCAGTTACAATAGATCAAAAATCACACAATAATACTACTATTCAAGCCTTAAGATCTCAACCCATCAATACAACTTATCCATCTTTTAGCGCTCAAGTTCCTCCTTGGTTCAGATCCAGCAATGCACCATAACCCAATTCTAGATCTTGCTCTTCATAAGATATTCAATACTTCAGTTCATCACTTTGCCCAATGATCTCCTTCCCCTTTTATAGTCTTAGGCCTTACTCAATACCATGGTCCAAAACCATTTAGAACCAATACTAGGGACCCAATACCTGGGTTCAAAACTTTGGATGTAATACCAAGGTCCAAAACCATAGGTTCAAATATAACGGACTAAATACCATGGACCAAAAATAAGTTTTCCCACATGCACGATCTTTTCTTTGCATGAAAGTGCGTGCATACGTATACGCGCCTTTTGATCACCTAACCTGCATGTACATGTGACTTGGTTAAGAGGAACCTGCATATATCTCTTTTTCTTTCATTCAAAGAGCCTGAACTAAGATATTCCATCTGAGAGAGTTGCCATCAAGGACAACACCTAAGTCATAGCGCCAAACCTCTGTCATAATGCCAACAATCTCCCCCTTTCGACTTGATGGCAACACTAAGTCACTCAAAGTCATTCTCCCCCTTTGTCATCAAGGGCAAAGGGTTATACTCCCCCTGAGTACATGCTGAAATCTCTGCTTTGCAGTGTTGTCCATGCTCCCCCTGACTGTAGGCAAGGTCTGCAAGAAGATGTTCTACAAAAGATACATGACTTTATACATCATAAATGACCTTCCTATCATGAAAGACTCATACATACATCCATCTCCCAACCAAGTGGAGATATATCAATATTGACTCATCCACTCAACCAAGTGGGGATACATCAAAAGTTTATACAAGAACATTACATCATCCATCCCAAGCATAGTGGGGAAACCAAAATAGGCTGTTACATGACCTTAATGAGAAAATAAATACATGGAATAGAGACGAAATATCTACAACAAGACCATGATAGTGATCAACAACTATCATCAACAACATCTATTAATCATCATTCAAACCAACAACCATGTTCTCCCTCTGCATTTGTTCCACCTAAAAACAACTATGAAATTGAACCAAGATCTTCTAAGATAATTCCAAAAATGCATTATTAGAAGTATATATGCTCCCCCTGAACCTGTGCCAGATGATCTCTGTCAGACCCATATCAGACTCCTTTCACCTGAGTCCGAACCTCCTTCAAACTAACATATACGCAATTGTATCCACATAAACCGGCATATGTATGCAGATATTCCTCATGAAACTTGCGTACAACCACTTTTCTTTGAAACAGATAATTTCAACAGCAAGATGCTGCATCAACTACCCTCAGATTCTGTCTAAGGTATTCAAATATCTCCCTAGGTAGTGGTTTGGTGAGTATATCAACAACTTGTTCTTTGGAAGGGACATACTCCAATTTGACCTTTTGTTCAAGCACTTGTTCTAGAAGAAAATGATATTTGATAGGTATGTGCTAGGTCTTCGAATGTATGACTGGATTCTTTGAAATACTGATTGCACTTGTATTATCACAAAAAATGGAGATAGGTGGAGTACAAGTGATTTGAATGTCTTGCAATTTTTGCATCATCCAAAGGAGTTGTGTGCAGCAAGATGCAGCAGCTACATATTCTGCTTCAGCTGTATATAATGCAATTGAACTTTGTTTCTTGTTGAACCAAGATACTAATCTAGAACCCATGAAGAATGCACCACCACTAGTAATTTTTTTGTCATCCATGCCTCCTGCCCAATCTGCATCATTATATGCATGAAGTGTGAGATCTGTACCTATAGGATACCATAAGCCATAGTTTTGAGTTCCTTGAAGATACTTGAAAATTTTCTTAACTGCTTGAAGATGAGTTTCCTTTGGATTTGCCTGAAACCTTCCAACTATTCCCACTGCATGCATAATGTCTAGTTGAGTACCTGTTAGATAGAGCGGACTACCAATCATGGATCTATAGGTTGGTTGATGTACTACTGTTGATTCATCATTTGCGCTGAGGCTACATCCTGTTACCATAGGGGTACATACTGGTTTTGAATCCTCCATCCCATATTTCTTCAAGATCTTCTTGAGATACTTGGTTTGTGATAGAAAAATACCATCTTTGTTTTCTTGGACTTGTAAACGAAGAAAATATGTGAGCTCACCAAGCAGGGACATTTCAAATTCTTTTTGCATCACCAAGGCAAATTTTTGACTCATGTCTTCTTCATTTCTACCAAAGATGATATCATCAACATACACTACAAGTATCAACAACTTATCATTGTCAATTTTTATATATAGATTGTCATCTATTGATCCTTTTGTAAAACCTTGTTGATGGAGGTACTTAACCAACCGATAATATGAAGCCCTTGGTGCCTGTTTAAGGCAGTAGGGAGCCTTTTTGATTCTGCATACAAGTTTTGGATCATTTCCAAGGATAAACCCATCTGGTTGCTCAATATACAATTCTTCATCCAAGTCTCCATTCAGAAAGGCAGATTTCACATCCATTTGAAATACTTTGAATTTCTGAAAGCTAGAAAGAGCAACGAACATTCTTATGGCCTCAAGCCTAGAAACTGGTGCAAAATTTTCTTCAAAATCTATACCTTCTTGTTGTGCATACCCTTTACAAACAAGTTTGGCCTTTTTTCTAATAACACCTCCATTTTCATTCAGCTTGTTTTTGAATATCCATTTTGTCCCTATGACATTCTTATCGTTTGGTCTAGGACCCAACTCCCAAGTGTTATTCTTTTCAATTTGCTCCAGTTCTTCATTCATTTCCTTGACCCAGCATTAATCTTTGCATGCTTCACTTACATTTTGTGGTTCAGTGGGGGAGAGAAATGCTAGATAGCTTCAAGCTTCCGAAATAGATTTTCTTGTTTGTACACCTACCTCTTTCTGCACCAAAATTTGAGTTTATGGATGATTCTTCTGAACGTATCTGGATGGAGTCTTTTCTTCTATCCTTATTTGTTCTTCTGGTGCCTCATGAGTTTCTTCTTCATCATAAGTCTGATTTGATGTTGAAGTATAGTCCTCATCATCTTCAAAATCTTCAGATTTTACTGCCTAGGAATGTTTCCTTCTTCATCAACCACTACATCAATACTTTCAACAATTTTTCCAAGTTTTTTATTGTAACATTTATATGCTTTGTTGTGGGGAGAGTAACCAAGGAGAATGCCTTTATCTCCTCTAGGTTCAAACTTGCCAAGGTTTCCATCAGTCCTTTTGATGTAGCATTTGCTTCCAAAAATTTTGAAGTATTTTACTGTGGGAGTCTTACCATACCAAAGTTCATGAGGATTTTGAGTGTTGTTTACCCGAACGTTCATCTTGTTGAGAATAGCAACTGCAGCAAATTCAGCTTCACCCCAGAAGGTTGCTGGAGTTCCAGACTCATCAAGCATAGCACGAGCCATTTGTTGAACCGTTCTGTTCATCCTTTCCACTACTCCATTTTGTTGGGGAGTCCTTGCAGTAGAGAATTCCCTTATATTCCATGTTCTTCACAAAAATTGAAAAATTCATCCAAGGTAAATTCCCCTCCTTGATCAGACCTGAGGCATTTGATTCTGCGATTTGATTTGTTTTCAACCAAGGCTTTGAATACTTTGAAATTTTTGAAAGCTTCGTCTTTATGCTTCATAATTCCTATCCAACACATCCTGGAAAAGTCGTCAATGAACAATATAAAGTATTATTCTCCTCGAGGTGACCTTTTCGTAGATGGACCACATACATCAGTATGGACAAGTTCAAGTGGCCTACTAGCTGATCCTTCCTTCTTAGGGAAATTAGTTCTAGTTTGCTTACCAAACTGACATGATTTGCATATTGTATTGTCTGGAATTCTGATGTCAAGGAGATCACGAACCGCCTAATATTTGCATGCTTTCTTTATCTGAGAGAAGCTTAGATGCGCTAATCTTCTGTTCCATAGCCAGTGTTCATCATTCTTGCTTAGATAGCATTGTTGTTGTCCTCCCTTGAGTATGTATAAATTATTTGAAGTTCCTATGCCTTTGATCACTATTTCTCCTGTATCAAGCTCACGAACAATACATCCATTTGATCGAAATATTACCTCATTTCCTTGATCACACATTTGGCTGACACTCAATAAATTATGCTTTAAGCCATCAACATACTTAACATTTCCCACTTTGACCTTTTCTTTCAAAATAACAGAACCTTTACCTTTTATGAGTGCAGGGGTGTCATTTCCAAATGAGACCTTCCTTTCCTTTTCTAAGGCACTATATGACTGAAGTTTTTCTTTATCACCTGTCATATGTTTCAAGCATCCATTGCCGATGTACCACTGATTTTCCTACCCTTCCACATATAAGGCTATACCACATCTTTCTGGTTGCGGATCTTTCTTTCTCCATGTTTTGGGACTTAATGAAGCTTGCTCCTTCTGATTTGATTGTCAAATCCTACTCCTGCATTCCTAATCTTCATGACTAAAGTTGTTACAAATAGAGCATTCTATTTCATTTTCAAGAGAAAAAAAGTTATTGTAGGTCCTTTTCATGATCCCAGTCATACTCCTTTGTTTTTGAGCTTCTCTAGTCATGATGGCCTTGTAGGCAACACATTGAGCAGCTTTGTGACCAAAATTATGACAAGAGAAACATTGGCCATTGAAGAAATTCCTGCGATTATCAAACCTACAAACCAAATGATTGTAGTTTCCATTGACATCCATTCTTGAGGCAAATTAAGAATGATTTACCTGTGGTTTGTATCTTTTGTTCATCCTTGAAGTAGATTGCCCCCGATTTACTTGATGGTCTTTGTTCATTCTTGAAGTAAATTGTCCCAAATTTACCTAGTGATCTGCATTATGCTTTGGTTGTCGATTGTCAACCTGTACACTTCTCTTTGCTGCATCAAGATAACTTTTGGAGGTGGATGGCTTATATGCTTGAGATGCTTCTTTAGTATAACCAAGACACGTCTTGATTAGAGGAGAATGCTGCACTTTGATAATCTCATCTAAAGTTCCAGATCCTTTAGCAAATCTAAGATTAGGAGATTTTGATTTATCAATATCTTTTCTAAGTCCCACAATTTCACATTCTAACTTTTCATTGTGTTTTTCTCTTTCAGCAAGTTTGAATGTCAGAGTATCTATAATCATATTCTTTTCCTCCAAACAAATTTTAAGTTTAGAAATTTCTTCATAAAGACCTTCTTCATCTATAGCATCCAAGAAATCATCATCTTCAAAGGCCATCAAAAGTCTATAATCATTACATTGTTCATCTTCATCACTATTTGAAAATCCATCACTGCCTTCATGTGTATAGTATCTCTTCTTACTTACATTCTATTTTTTGTTCCATCTAACTGGTTCCTTACCTTTTTCAAGTTTATCTTTGTGAGGACACTTGGCAGCATAGTGGCCGACTCTTCCACAAGCAAAGCATTTGAAAGGCAGCTTACCTTTGAATCTTCCAGTTCCCCGTTGAAGGTTCTTGACAAAGTTTGATTCTTCCTCTTCTTCTAACATATGTCATGACTCATTGTAATATCCTTTTCCTGAGGCTCTGAATGCGGCTTCTCTCCTGTCTGATCATCCCCCTTTTCTCATTTCGTAAGCAATTGAGATTTCGCGTAGCTGTGACATGGTAATGCTCTGTAGATTATGCTTTTCTTCTATGGAAGAAACTTTTGAATCATGCTTAGAAGACAAAGATCTTAGAACCTTTTCAACCAAAACAACTTCTTTTATTTCTTCACCCAAGTTTTTCATACAATTAACAATCTCATCTATACGTAGGAAATAGTTAGCCACACTTTCATCATTGTACATTCTCAGATTTTCATATTGAATTCTGAGAGTCTGTAGTTTTGCTTTCTTTACCTAATCATCTCCTTCATAGCTCAGAACGATCTTATCCCATATTTCTTTTATGGTTTTGAGCTGCATAACCTTGACGAATTCTGATTGAGATAGACTCCCTAATAGAATATTGACAGCCTTTGCATTTGTTTCATACTACATCTTACCAGCCATATCTGTAGGAGTTGTTGATGGAAATGTGTATCATGTTTCCACGATATCCTAGACTTCTGTACCAAGAGATCAAAGATAGGCTGTGATTCTTACCTTCCAATAGTCTAAGTTTCTCCCATCAAAAACTGGTGGCCTGATCGATGCCTCTTTTTCGTAGTTGCTCATGATGATAGATCTTCCTTCAAGCGATCAAGCTTCTTTCTAAAGGACTTATCTCTCATACCAATTGTTGGAATAATACTGAGAGGGGGGGTGAATCAGTATTATCAAATCAATATAACTTTTTCATTTCCATATTCAGATTCATATACGCTACTTTAGTTAAGGAAAACTGCGTGTATACGCAAATCAATATAACTTTTTCATTTCCATATTCAGATTCATATACGCTACTTTAGTTAAGGAAAACTGCGTGTATACACAACTGTGTAATGCAACAAGCGTATATCCAGTAAACTTATAATTGAGTTAGTTGCGTCTTAATGAGTGCATCAGAACGTTATTAAAACTATGAACAATAAACAAGAGCAGTAAAGCAGAACAAATCATCACACATAAGCAACACACATGAACACCAAGATGTAAGGTAGAAACCCAATGTGGGTGAAAACCACCTGCTGCAATTCATATCTATCTTCTTTTAATTAGAAACTTCTTTTTACAATGGTTCTGTACTGGTGTAGTCTTATACCACTACGTAGGCTACTACCTGCAGAAGGCTACAACCTTCTCTCATTCTCCAGCTTCTCCTAGAAGGGAGATACAACCCCCTTAGCTCTTGTACTAGCTGAGGTACTAGTACGTAGGTGCTGACCTACAGAAGGCTACAACTTTCTCTCTTCTTCTCGGGACCACGTTTCATAAATTTTTAGACTCGATCCATGAATAACATCAATAAAACATCAAGTATATCTACATCAACCAATTTCCTTTGCACAAACCAATATTGAATCAGCCAATCACTTCTTAAAATGTTGTAACCAGAAAACAATAACAGTAACAGACACCAATTTTGAACCCAGAACACTGCAGCAATAAACAAAAGTAGCTAAAACATATTTCATGAAAGGTACACTACTCCAATATGTAGAAACCTATGTACATACACAGTTGTATTAAAGCCAACAAGCTTATACGTTGTCTTCACTTGCTGAACCCACGTGTATTCCCGCCTTTGATGTGTCAAACCTGCGTATAGATCTAAAAAGATAATTTACCCTTTTTACTTAATCAGACATTAGTTATACCCAGTTCATTAGATTTATACATCTAATCATGCGCCAGTTACAATAGATCAAAAATCACACAATAATACTACTATTCAAGCCTTAAGATCTCGACCCATCAATAGAACTTATCCATCTTTTAGCACTCAGGTTCCTCCTTGGTTCAGATCCAGCAATGCACCATAACCCAATTCTAGATCTTGCTCTTCATAATATTCAATACTTCAGTTCGTCACTTTGCCCAATGATCTCCTTCCCCTTTTATAGTCTTAGGCCTTACTCAATACCATGGTCCAAAACCATTTAGAACCAATACTAGGGACCCAATACCTGGGTTCAACACTTTGGATGTAATACCAAGGTCCAAAACAATAGGTTCAAATATAACGGACTGAATACCATGGACCAAAAATAATTTTTCCCACATGTACGCGCTTTTCTTTGCATGAAAGTGCATGCATATGTATACGCGCCTTTTGATCACCTAACCTGCGTGTACACGTGACTTGGTTAAGAGGAACCTACGTATATCTCTTTTTCTTTCATTCAAAGAGCCTGAACTAAGATCTTCCATCTAAGAGAGTTGCCATCAAGGACAACACCTGAGTCATAGCGCCAAACCTCTGTCATAATGCCAACAAATAAAAGGAGAAATAACTTCATATTGATGATGAAAAATCCAAACCCATGATGGGATTCTTACGTTCCATCCGGCCGTAGAATCGTTGAGCCAAATCTCTCTTCAATCATTTACCCCTATGTGATATTTTAACTATGAATATCAAATCTCATAAAACGCATCAATATAAAACCATCTAGGGATTCTAGAGGCCATCCACCTCAACCCATCAAAAACTGATTCCACCTCATAGTCATCCATAACAAAACCATCACGAGATTCATTTCTATCCAATCCTTCCAGGGCTCCAAAGAATTTGTTCAACCAAAAATCTAGGACTAGTAACTCAACCCACCAAGGGCTCCAGATCGTTTGTCCAATGAATGCTACAAGACTAGTAACTCATCCCTAACTGTTACAGGGCTCCAAGGCATGTGTCCAACCAAGGATCCAAGATTAATAACTCAACCCAAGCTAAGGAAACATGAGAACCAACCAAAACAAAACAAAGAAAATAAACTCACAATCTCCATGTATATCTAGGAAATGGAAAAGCTAGGCAATCCACTCTCAATCCCAACCATCCTCCATGACCATGACAAATCACAATTAACAAACCACATGCATATGCCATGCATGCCCAAACTAGTGAGTAAAACAAACATGCAAGTTGGTACCTATAAGCAAAATACGATGTGGCTAGTGATCGTGATGTCCTCCTATGCTTTCCTGCTCTTCCTTTGCCTTCTTGCTCCAAAAATCCAAGTATTCCACACCCTCGAAGAGTTCTCCATGAAAACTCTACATCTATGGGAATATTGGAGTGAGAGAGAATAATGAGAGAGCTCCAAAATTGAACTGACAAAAGGTTACCAAGCGATCTTCAGAAACATTTTTATGAATGAGGCATCTATTTTCATCATTTTCCATTATTTTCCTTCAATTTCCTCCTCAGATGCAAACAGTGACCTTTCACCTCCCTTTTCTCCTAATTTCTATTATTTTCATATATAAATGTGCCAAAATCCCATTTTCATTTCCAAATCCTTATCCATTTCCTTTCCCAATTCCGTTAGCCATTAATCAATCACAAGTGATCCCCATGACTAGTATTTTTTCTCAATATTCACCTTGGAATAAGTGTCCCAATCAACGTGGTTATTATTTTTCTTTTATTAACTTTTATTACATGGAATTTTCACTAAGGTTGTTACAGTGTATTCAGGGGAGTATACAATAGTAGCGCATCCAAGTGTTGTTGGTGATGGAAATTTCTCACTATCCTATAAAATATGTTGCTTTTCAGAAGATTCAATGAAAACTCCCATTTGTGATATGTGTGAGGAAGCCTTTCATATGACAAGTTGTACTAGAATAAAATCATTACTATTCAAGATGAATGACATTGCCAACATTAAAAAAGTAAGAAGAAGAGAATAGAAAACAATTGCCTTATTGTAAGAAAAAATTCTCAAAGTATTTTTGATGAAAGAGATTCAAAATCAAAGTAATATGTTGAAGATGAATCTGAACTTTTTTGGCATATGTTGGAAGATAACCAGCCTTACACAACTCAGGTTCGATTTGGCAAGGCATTTCAGGTAGATTTTTTAATTCGCAATGCACTTCAGGTACTCAGAAGGTTCAAGTTGATTCAAAGAGCTTGTTTATGGGAGAGCCCATTGAAATGGAGCATGCAAAACAAAAGTTGATGAACCAAGTATGGTCCAATGGTTGGAAAACTATTCATTCATGTTTTCCTTCCTTAATAGAAAAGTGGTCCTCACTGGTACGAAATCTACTGGTCAACATTGGTCCCGACTAGTACTAGTAATCTACTATGGGGACTATTGTTGATCTTGTGGTGGTAGGTGTTGTGAACTATATACTGTTTTCACTAATATGAAATTAGTCAGACAAAAATATATCCACTCAGAAAATTTCTAATGGAATTGATGGTATCACTTTATTTAATTTGGTTCATTTTCCTGTGCTTATCATAAAATATAACTTTCCAAGTGATGCACCATTCCAAATGAGTATGGAGTCAAATCATTTTTATTTGAATGATATTACTCCCAATGTTTGATTTGTTTCATTTTTTATAGAGTACTCTTCTCAAATATCTACATGAAAAGCAAGTCGAGAGATTATGGGCTTGGAGTTTGAACTTTTAGCTATGCCAAGAGATCTAAATTTTCCAATGCGAATTTTTTTTATTTGTTTACCTCTGGAATCCTAATGAAAGTTTCAATTTAATAGAATTTTCTTATATAAAAATCCACAAGTTATAGATGTTAGTCCTAATTGGGTTCATGGATAGTAGTTTGCATTTGGGTCGTGCCCTGCGAGATTTTCAAGGCTCGTCAAGGTTGAGGCAGTAAACTAGAGTTGTACTAAGTAGAGGATTACTTTGTGCATATTTATTTGAGATATTTGCAAACTTTTGTAAGTGTGTAAAAGTATCTAAGTATAAGTCTCCTATGTGCATATTTATTTGAGTTATTTACATAATTCTATAAGTGTGTACAAAGCCTTCTCTAAGGTAGGCTTTCACAAACCTATAAAGTTGAGGTCAGGTTAGTGTGGACCTCTGAATCATGGAGAAGTGGGTACTTAAAATAACAAAGTTACAAATGGTGAATGGTGGATTGTTCAATTTAACATCAAAATTGTTCCAGAAGTTCTTAAAAAATCATAAAGAGGGTTTGAGTTTTATCTACTAGTTATATTAATATTGTGGTTGCAAAGTGTGAATTCAGTGATTGTTTGTTGACTTAAATTTCAACTTGGCCCTGTTGTTTGTGGATTTTTAGTAGAGATACCTAGATTAATGGGAATTGTGATTTTATGAGGAGAAACAAAGGTTACTATGTGGTCCACTGGTAATGCATAGATTCATTTCAAACTCACATTTATTCTTTTATTCTTATCATGGGTTGTGAAACTACACTCGTTCAGTATTGGATTTTTATGAGCATAGTGAAGTTGCGTACACTAGTTGAGTGTTACTTGATTTTATCCTCATGAGTATTGAAGGTACATTAGTCCTGTTCTTTTTTATCTCGTTTTCATTTTAAACTTGGATTAATTATGGAGTTTTATCATAAGTAGTGAAGGGTACAGTGGTGTCCACTGGTCATGTATAACTTCATTTTAAATTAGACTATACATAGACTTCATGAATTTATTTTCTCTATCCAAAGTAATATGTTTCTTTCAGTTCACTGTAATCAGTAGCCCATCTGAAATGGCTAGATTTCCCAATCTAATCTACCTAGTCCATAGAAGCATCTAATCCTACCAAGGTTTGTGGAATTTTATGAAAACCTGGCCATGTATTTTCCAACCCAATTGTAAGATAAATCAATACTCTTTCATTCTAGAGTTGTGCATGATGAATACCAAATCTCTCTAAATTTAAATCTCATAGAGAATTCATCAATGGAAAATGTTTTATATAGTTGTTAAAATTTACAATTCCTATAAATAGTCATTTTTGAAATTTTCATTGTTCAAAGGATTTATGGAAAATTATAGTTAGTGATGAAACATGAATTATTTTTATCTTCAATTTGATATGTTTGAATCAATATTATCTTCCATTTTTAAGATATTTTTAAAAACATTGTTAATATATATGATGAATTGTTTTTTGCAAATGGATTTTAGTAAATAATTTTTTAAGAACAATAGTTATCCCTTTAAATATTCTTTTGTTATTTGGTGAACAATATTATTTCCATTTTCTATTGATAAAAAAATAAGACCATTAAAACTTCACTTTAAAGATAGAGATAATAAGAGTTAAATAATAATTTGATGAATAATTGAAGAGTAATGAGATGGTTATGGATACAAGGATAGAACTTTCCAAATGTTGGTTTTAATATTCCACCAACATAGATCTATTTTAAGCATGGATCTAACATGAGTCGAGAGGGATTAAAACAATGTGTAGGTTTTCATTGTTTAAATTGTATTTTTGAATGCTATAGAGATTATATTTTGTTATTAATATATTCTTAATATTCTTTAATATCAATTTATATTAAAATATTTACTCATAACCCACGATTGGATATTTTATTATATAAACATTAAAATACTTTCTTTTAATATTTTTTATAGAGATATGTATTAATTTCAAATACCATGGCAAAATACCATGGGTTGTTAAAACCTAAACCCAAAAACAAACAAACCGAAAACATCATATATATCTATATATAGAAAATTTGTGAAAAGAAAATATTTTAGTTTTGTATATAATAAATATCCAATCTTGTTATGAATTAATAAAGAAAAAAACCATTTTAATGTGTCTCGACCTATGTTGGTTATAGCATAAGAATATTTTATTTGTATTTAAAAGTGACATGTGTCAACTCAAAATTGAGCACGAGCATACTTACACTTCGGCACATTCAGCTGTAGAATGAGCCCCTAAGCTCAATTACAAAGAAATGCACATTCATAATTTTGACTAAAGAAATTTCCAAAGAGGAAATTAAATTAAATAAATATTGTAGTTTTATCGTACAATTTATCCCTTTATATAATACTTACACATCTGCACATTCAGCTGTAGAATGAGCCCCTTAGCTCAATTACAAAGAAATGCACATTCCTAATTTCGACTAAAGAAATTTCCAAAGAGGAAATTATATTAAATAAATATTGTAGTTTTATCGTACAATTGATCCCTTTATATAATTTTAGGTGATCATAATAAATAAGTCAAAATTGGATATTTAAATTAACCACATCCATAAATATCTACATGATAACTTTATGAATTTGTCCATAGATCGGTATCCCTAACTTTTTCCATTTTTCCTATTTTTTACTTTTCACAATATTATATTAAATAATTATTGTGCACTCTCTTATTTTATAATTGGTCCCTTTATGTAACTTTAGGCGACATAACAAGCATGTCATAATTGGATAATTAATTCAAATATCTCCATAATATCATCATGATTCTCTCCAGAAACAGTTATCCCAAAGTTCTCTCATTTCTCTTCATCTCTAATTCTTACATAGAATTATAGAATTGATTTACAACATTACAAATTTATCATATTAATTTATTATACATCACAGTAGGAGTTTATCTTTCATACACCTCCTTAACATGTTCCTCTGAACATGTTTCTCTTTATTTTCCACTAGTCTCATTTATGCTCATATTCTATTCTCTTTGTCTTCAATTACTTTTGGCTTATACATAACCATATCTTGGGTTTTCTCTCATTTACCTTCAACCATTGCACATATGGGTTTTTATGGATGACCCTCAACCACCACACCTCCATTTTTATGCGGCTTACCCTCAATTATCACATATCTAGGCTTTGTGGATGACACTCACCCATTACATCTCAAATGTTTTACATTGTCACACATTTAACCATTACAATCTATACGTGGTTTTAATTTATCCCAAACATTGCACCAATAGGTTTTCCATGATGATGAACCATAAACATCAATGGGTATAGAGTAACATGAACAATCCTTTGTCATAACAAGTGGTTTTGGCTTACCACAATCCTTTCACTAGAAAATAGTGTTTACATCACCACAAACATTTAAATTGGGGATACTTGCCTTTTAGGTTTACATCAATATCGTTTGACTTAGCTAGATAAAATTCCAAAATATGAGGTTAATATAGCCTTTTATACAAACACTAAATTAAGACCATTTATTTTCCATGTGAAAAGTATTGTTAAATTTTTGAAAGACGTGTTTCATGGATTCATCACATTTGCATCTCAAATTAAACACATGATATTATTATTCTTACCCTGCTTTGTGCCCTTCCTTTTGTCTATTTCTTCATCTTCATTTGTCTTCTCCTTTCACTTCTATCATATTTATATTTCACTACTATGTTCTATTTTCTTTCTTTTATTAAGTCTAGAGGACCATGTTTCATCTTCCTTTCTCTTTTATATTCTTTGTTCATGTTGTGTATGCTTCCTTTGTCCTGTATTTCTTTTTAAACTCTGCTTCTTCCCATATTCATTTGCTTTTGTCATCTTGCATATTTTATGCTTTGAATTTTCCATTGTCCCTACATGAATCATCTCTAGTAAGAGGGAAGTCTTCATCCAACAAGACATCCATGACACCAATTGGAAAACTTACTTGACGTAGTAATGCCATGATTTTAAATATCTTCAACATTAACTTTTTTCTAATTTTACCTTCACTTACTTTTTTGGTCCATGAATTTGTATTGGTATTACTTCGAAAATCCAAGACACAAATACCATATATCCATTGTTTTTACTCAGTTCAACATAGGTGATCTCAATTTTCCATAAGGAAAGCCGAATATATTGATCGCCTATGGATGGGAAAGTCTAACCAAAATAAAAACAATTGTTGTAAATAATCAATATTATCAACTACTGGACTGCAAATATAAGTCCTACTCTAATAAATAATAGAAATTCATGGGTTTGAGGAAAATCACTAGAGTAGGATCCTTGGCATTAGTCCCTGGAGGCACTAGAGGCTTTACATCAGATGGATTTCAAAATGGGCTAGTGTAGTATCTAGGCTCTCTAAGCATGGACTTTGGTACAATTAGGCACACATTGTACATTCAAAGAAAAAATAATATCATTCCACTCCTCATGTTTCTCGTCAACATTGACATGAAATAAAAGTAAACCCAAACCTCCCCTTCAATTCTGAGGTACTAGACAAAAACCTCGTAGAAATCCTTGAAATTACTATAACCAAAATCATCAAAAAACAACCTCCAATACCTTCATGTGAAGGGCGCATACCCAAATTGACATGGCTTTTGTTGCATTGGTCTTTTTGTTGAGAAAATAAGAATTGGACATGGGCAAGCCAATGAAATTTATAATCATCATTTCAAAAGTCAAGAATGGCTCCAATCTCCCCCATGCAATCTCTACCTAGTCAAGTTTTTTCTATCTCTTTGAAGTTGTCCTCTGAGTTGTATTGACCTGATTAGAGAATGCAAAGGTTTGAAAAAAGAAAAAGCTCATATTGTCTTGACAAGTTTCTTGGGCTTCACAAATATTCTATTCCTTCAGTGTGTTTTTGCACCTTTAGGGGAAATTTCTATTTTATATGGCTTCAGGAGCAACCTGCCAATGATGTTAACAGTCTTGTACCACAATTGTAAATTGTGTAAACATGGAAAGTGTTGAGAAATGGAAATAAGAAATTATAGTTTAATTTTTCCTTCAATTAAACTAAGAATTAAAATCAAATTATATTCTCATAACAACTTGTAAATTAGTTAAGTTTAATTAATTTAATTAGCTTATGAATTTCGAGTTGGAAGTCTTTCTGAATTCATGTATATTTTTTCCCTAATTATTAGGGGTCCAGTATGATGTTAAATTGAGTTGTAAATTAGATAACTCAGTTTACTCAGTTATGCTGATTTAAATTAGTTCCAAATTGTTTGATTAACCAATAGAGATTTAACAGTCAGTTGGCGCACTAGTGCATCCACAAGTATCACTCTAGTTAACAAAATATTCCCTTATTAGAAACTCATGCATGCCGATTTTGATAAAGAGCAAGTTCAGACTAGAGTGCAGGGACAATGTATGTGTGATTTACTGATTTATAAATATCATGCATGCAATCAGAGAAGGACCTATGTTTGGATTGCATAGTTTTGGAAGCATGAATTCCCTTTAAATACGAGTTATTCATCCTAGGTATTACGCAAGGAAATAAGGGCTTGGCAAGCTGCAGAATTGGCTAAGTGTTGGCCAAGAGCTAGCCTGTGGGCTTAAAGAGTTGAGCATACTTGTGCAGAATTTTTCTAGTGAGAACAAGTTTTGTATCTTCTCTCATATTTCTAATTAATGCAATATAGATAGTAGGGGTTTTTAGCTATCGCTTTCCCCAGATACATCTTGTGTTATGTGTCATTGATTTATCTTCTTCTTGTTCAAATTGTTTCCATCGATCTATTGGCTTGCGTTGGTTTAAAGTAGAAGTAGATTCTTGTCTTGTGATTTAGTAGATTTCATGAGCTTGCGAATCTACAAGAAATTATACATGGTATCGAAAATGAAGACAATACACTAGAGAGATTTCAAAGTTTTTAGTTTTGGGTTACATGTGAAATTTGAATTTGCAATACAAACTTCAGGATCTGCAAATGACGTTCTACGATTTGCGGCTGGAATATACCTTGGAAGGAAACTCTAATTTTATAGCCTGGAGGGACAAAATGGAGGTTGCGCTAGAAAATAACAGCTTGAAGGATTTGTTGATCAAGAAATTTCTAAGCAAGCAACATCAAATGCACAAAATTTGGTCAAATGGAAGAAGTGTGTTGCAAAGGTGAGGTAGATATTACTTGATGGAGTTCGAGACCACATTTTCTCGAATCTCCATGGAAAGGAAACTTTGTATCCTATGTGGAGAAAATTGACAGACTTGTATCGAAATAATAGTGACCAAACGAAATTGGCACTGAAGGACAAAGTTCAAAAAATAAAAATGGAGAAAGGCAAGATGATTGGAAATACTTGACCAAGTTCACTCAATATCGTGATGAACTTGGAATTGTTGGAATCATGATTATCGAGGATGATATGGAGATTCTTGCTCTTCTAAGACTCCTAAAGACTTGATATAGTTATAAAGACTCTGTCAATGGTTGGTAAAAGCTCCCCGATTAGGAATGACTATGGTCAGATTTGATGCAAGAGGAGATCATGAGGAGCACTGGGGATGGCTCTTCATCAAAGACTGGTGATGAAGAGAATTGTGCCTTAGTGATTAAGGCAAAGAAGGGGAAAGTGAAATATTCCCATTCCAAATCAGATTCTTATCATGGTGGTAAGAGGAAAGACATGATGAAAGCTAAGTGATTTCATTATCATGAGCTGGGCCATTTTGCTACAAATGTTCCACTCAAGAAGTCCAACAAGAAGCCCTTGGGAGGAGTGGCAGGAGAGGCTTTGGCCTCTCAATTCTAATTGTCCTTTTCCCTCATTACATGCATGGTATGATCAATGATGGGAAGTGAATGATACTTTGACATTGGAGCTTCATTCCACATCACTGGAGACAAAGAGTTATTCAGTGATCTAGAGGAGAAATATCTCCAGATGCATATTGAGATGAGTGATGACGGGAAGTATAGTGTTACTGGATTTGACACGATTACTTTTTAGAGGGAGCATGGGGCTCCACTGACCTTGAAGAATGTTATGTATGTTACCTTTGGTTGAAGAAGAACATGGTATCTGTTTCCATGCTTGAGGATAGAGGGCATGATGTGAAATTCTTGAAAGGAAAGGCATTCCTTTGAAACATAGACATGGGTCAACTAAAGAATATAGGGATTCAGGTGAAGAATCTCTATAAGCTAGAGGTAGAAGAGTATGTTTCTTCGAGAAGAAAAGAAGAAAGGGTGCAAAGCTAAGAAGTTGGCGAGTTGTGGCATAGGTCATTGGACCACTTGCATCACGAGGCTTTGAAGATATTGCAGCAGATCTCTACCAAGATTCCTAAAGGTACGCTTGAGAAGGCTGATGTATGCAATGAGTGTAATTTGGAAAAATACATCAAGTATTCCTTTCACTACAAATACAGTCGAGCAGAGACTATTCTAGAGTGAGTCCATTCATATGTGTGTGGACCATTCTCGATAGCATGCATGACCAAACAAAATTAATATGTTATATTTGTTGATGACTTTCCTAGAAAATTCCTGATTATTTTTCATGCAGAAAGGATCAAATCTTCACAAAGTTTTGTGAGTTTAAAGCATTGGTGGATAAAGAGTCAGGAAAGAAGGTTAAATCTCTACGGAGTGATAACAATGGTCAGTATATCTCAAATGAGTTTAAGAACTTTTGTGCAGTGGAAGGGATTAAACGAAGTTGACAACACCAAATAACCCTCAACAGAATGGGGTGGCTGAGAGGAAGAACATAATCATAGTAGGGAAAACGAGGGTTATGTTGCATCATCAGGGCCTACCACTACACTTGTGGGCTGAGGCATGCAACACAAAAGTTTATGTTTAGAACCGTAGCCCACATTATATACTTGAGATGAAGACATGAGGGGAGGCTTATTCTGGTAAGAGGCAACATGTTGGTCACTTTAGGATTTTTGGGTCATCGGTATTTTGCCATGTGACCAAAGATGCATGGAAGAAGCTCGAGCCAATAATAGAGTTGGGGATTTTTGTGGGGTACACTGATACACCTCACAACTATTAGATGTACTTTTCAAGAAGTAGGATGACAGTGGTTCGTAGGGATGTCAAATTCGATGAGTCGAAGGCCATGTGAATTTCCCTTGAGAGGGAGCTTGAGCTACATGCATATGGGGAGCTTTTTTATCCTAAGGTCAAGGAGCCTCAGATTGGTGTTGAGAATCCACATGTAGAGGATCTGGGAGTGGAGACCTCCACTCAGGATGAGTCTTTCAGAGAGGGAAGAAAGTGCACCATAGAGGCTAACAGATTGTTGGATTATCCACAGGAGAATGTTGGAGGACTCAATTCTTAGTGCAGGAAGAGGATGTCACCTGATAGGTACACTGGATGCATGGCTCTTATGGGTGAATGTGTTATGATAGAACCATATCCCTTTAAGTAAGGAGTGCAGCAGCTCGTTTGTGTTGATGACATAGTGGAGGAGTATGACTCCATAATTCGTAACAACGTTTGTGATTTTGTCCCAATACCAGAGGACAATTCAATGGTGAACTCCCATTAGATTTACAAGATAAAGCAAACTGCAGATGGTAGTATGGAGAAGCATAAGGCTATATTTGTGGCCCGTCAATTTTCATAGGTAGAGAGGATTGACTATGATGAGACCTTTGCTCCTATTCCAATGTGCTAGTCAATCAGATCTATATTGGAAGATACACGAGACGGATGTAAAGGAAACCTCCCTTAATTGAATGATTGAGGAAGATCTGTTCATAGAGAAGCCTAAAGGTTTTGATACCTTTGACCATGAATCGCATGTGTCCTCGCTCAAGAGAACATTGTTTTGGCTGAAACAAGCACCCCTTGCTTGGTACACTAGGATAGGTAGCTACTACACTGGTTTGGGCTTCAGGAAAAGTGAATTGAACGCAAACTTGTACCATATAGTGGTGGAAGGTAAATTGTTGATCATTTTACTTTATGTTGATGATCTCATACTGACAAGTGATGATCAACTAATCAAGTCTTGCAAGGATGGCCTTGCAAGAGAGTTTGAGATGAAGGACATGGGGATCATGTATTATGTTCTTAGCATGCAACTATGGCTGATAGATGGGGAGTTGTTTGTCTTAGGGAAAGTATGCCAATGAGAAACATGGCTGAGGCAGAGACAAAGGCAGAGTACATGGCTACGTGCTAGGCAGAATGTGAGGCCATCTAGATGAGTAAGATCCTATTTTTCAGGATAGGTCCAAGCACATTCATATCTGATATCATCATCTCAGATATTGTGTATTGAGGAAGATTATGTTGTTAGAGTACATTCCCACGGAGGAGTAATATGATGATATTTTGACAAATGCATTGCCAAAATGTAAATTTTAGTTTCACAGGGACAGGATTGGGGTAGTTGATAATCCCTTTCTTGTTGAGAGAGAGTATTGAGAAATGACAACAATAAATTTTAGTTTAATTTGTACTTTAATGAAACTGATAATTAAAATAGAATTATATTCTCATAACAATTAGTAAATATTTAATTAAGTTTAATTAACTTAATTAGCTTAGGAATTTCGACTTGGAAGTCTTTTTGAAGGCATGTATATGTTCTCCCTAAGTTTTAGGGGTCTAATATGAGTTTAAATTGAGTTGTAAATTAGATAACTCAGTTTACTGAGTTATGTTCAGTTAAACTAGTTCCAAACTATTTGAGGAACTAATAGAGAGCTAACAGTCAGTTGGTGCACTAGTGCATTCACTAGTGTCACTCTAGTTAACTGAAGATTCTCTCATCAAAAAATCATGCATGTAGATTATGAGAATGACCCAGTTGAGACTATAGTGTCGGGCCAATGTATTATCAGTTGTGTGATTTACTTTGTAAATATCATGCACGAAATCAGAGAAGGACCTATGTTTGGATTGCACAGATTTAGAAGCATGAATTCCCTTCAAATATGGGTTATTCATATGAGGAATTATGCAAGGAAATAGGGGATTAGAGAGCTTCAGAATCGGTTAAGTGTTGGCCAAGAGCTAGCTTGTGAGCTGAGAGAGTTGAGCATAATTGTGTAGAATTTTTCTAGCGAGAGCAATCTTTGTATCTTCACTCTTATTTCTGATTAATGCAATATAGCTAGTAGGGGTTTTGAGTTGTGGTTTTCCCCAGACACATGTTGTGTTATGTTCCATTGATTTCTCTTCTTCTTTTTCATATTTTTTTCATCAATCTATTGGCTTTCGCTGGCTAAAAGTAGAAGTAGATTCTTATCTCGTGCTTTAGTACAATGCATGAGCTTGCGAATCTACTAGAAATTCTACAGAAAGATGAGGCAGAGAAGTTTCTTCAAGACAATAGTTGCATAGATTAAATCATAATTAACATTATTTATGGTGATTTATATGGCTTAGGACCAACCCAACAATGACGTTAACACTCTTGAACTATAATTGTATAATGTGTAAACACTGAAAGTTGAGGCACAAGAGTTTCCTCAACACATTAGTTGTGTATATTAAATGAGAGTTTGGCTTCGGAAACTAAGACAGGGTTAAAAAATCAAAAAATTTACACACAACAAAACTTTGGATGATAATTTTGAATACATGAAATATATTCATATCAAAATTGTTGCTACTTCACTAAGTAAAAACAAGATTTTTTTCCAAATATTTACACTCCATTAATTGTTGAGTAGTAATAGTCTATAAAGCCCAATGACTGTTTGTTTTCTAGTACCCACAACAATTTTCTCACCTTGGCCTCTCAGACTTACATCCACCACATAACAAAAGGCTTTATGCTTATCGCCCACCAAACATTTCTCCACAATTTTCTGACCTTGACCTCTCAGAGTTACATCCACCACATAACAAAAGGATTTATGCTTACTTGTATATACAAACATACCAACACATTAATTCATGATCAGTCAAATTATTAAAACATAGCATGGGTGCTTGTACAAAATTAGTTTTCTGAGCCTACACATGTTGTAGAATCCAAATAACAGTTGCGGAATAAAAGTCTAACCATATCTTTTTACCAACCCTAGATTAAATTCCCATTGTTCTTAATTACTTGATGTGTTGCAAAATCGGAGTTTTTTACTCTAGCTCAGAATTTTATTTAATTCATGTCCTTTATCTTGCAAACAAAATCTTCTCCGTGCAAGGAAAAAAGGTCTTCGAGCTATTGTTCGTTATCGGTATCATAACTGTGGTGGTTGGGATTAATTTTCAACACTCTCCCTTAATCACAACTGTCACCATTTGTTATCACTCAGGTTGTTCCCTGCTTCCTAAAGGGAATACGGCCAAGGTAACCACTGACCAATATTTTAGCTACAGGTCCTAGCCTACCTGTAACCAGAGAGGGCTCTCTCTTTATAATTTAACTTTGTTGGTGGATGATTTTCGGCTAGTTATGGTGTGCTGTTTTGTTTGAGTTTGGTGGGTTGGTGAATTCAAACAGAGCTGAGGTATAGATTATAGAACAATTTGGTCCATTGGGCAATGGAGTTGAGGTAATGTGCTGCTGAAGAATGTTTATGAAGGCAGACTATTGCTGCAGAGCCAGACAGGCATCTTTGGAACATTTTTTTAAATTTATGTAATGAAGTTATGGAATTAGTGAGTGAAAGGCAATTAAGAATCTTTCACTATGCTAACAAAGGAAAAATGAAAGTATTGCTTAAGAGGAGTTAAGAATTCTTAAACAATATTCACAATGATAGAATTACTTTAGACATGAGCAATTAAGAATTCATATCCATGGCTAATCCAGAAGAAAACATATTTAGAAATAGAGATTGAGCATAGGGTGTTCAAACAAATCCTAGGCTATTCTTTTTCTCTATTTACTATGATCATGAAAACATAAGAATTATGGAATACACAGAAAACACATACACAGTTCAAAAAAACTTATTGCTCCAGTAAATGACAGAGGAATTCTATAGCACAACAGAGCCATTCATTTCCATCTTCAGACAGCATAGGAACCAGGAACTCCACCAGCAATTTGTATTATAAAAAATGTCTCAAGTATACATTAGAGCTCTTCAGAAAGAGTTTCACTACAACAGACCCTCAATACGTTCTCTGAGGGGATATATATACAAAATAGAATACAAAATATCTCAATAGTGAGTTATTGTGCAATAAATTGCACCACCAACTCTCTTACAAAAGTAAATGAAAAAACATAACTACAACATTTAGTGTTGAGATGGCAGCTATCTATCTGTCAGACAACTTTTGACTTTATGGCTCAGGAAAGTGGGCTGTAGTTGTGCCTTTAATTCTGCGTTAATTGAGCCTACTGTCTGGGTGCTTTGGTGAGTCACTTGTATGGATGCTTCTATGATACCTGCGTGATGATCGGTCTGCTGACCTATACTGTGACCGAGACTTGATTTTTCTCAAAAAGGAATAACATAGAGGCATTATCTGGGCAGAATTTTCAGCATTGCCTGCCACCAATCAGCTGGAGGTTACTGATGCCTCCTTATTTCCACCAGTGTTTCATCTGCTTCTGTATATCTATAGAGGTTTGGAGGCACCTCAAACAGATGATTTATCTCATGCTCAATAAAAAATAGATTTTCTAACTTGTCATACAGAGACTGTCTAGAGGGAGGCCCTACTTCTTCTGTGGAGCTGTTGGATGTTGTTATTTGATTTTCAACATAATTGTTGATCCTTGTCATATACCGATTATATGACAGCAGTTGTCCTCTGCCAGTCACTAGGCTTAGCAGTCCTTTATCCTGTAATATTGTCATTTTTGCCCTGAATTCATCAATTTCTGCTTTCATTTCCTGACATTTCCTCTCCAGAGTTTGAGTGAAGTTCCTCAAGGTCAGCACTTTCTTAGCTGTCAGGATGGTGTCTGTTCTGTTGTTTATCTCTAGAGCTGCCAATTCCTCCCTGGTGCAGTTATTGAGGAAATGTATCATTTTATTGGCCTGCTCGGGCATGATTCCCACTGTTGTTCTGGCTCTTTGTATTTCCATGTGAGCCATGCCTATTAGTTCAACCTGCTCATATATTGCCTGGATTGACCTCCATTGGTCCTGTATTGCTTGGCCAATTTTGGCCCAAATTATCTTCTTTATTTCTGCTAAGGTCTTGCCTAGGAGCAATTCCTTTTCCAAAGTTTTTACTTTGGCCTCTAAGGCCTTTATTTCTCTTTGTTTTTCTGCCACTTTCATCTTGGACTTATCATAGCTGGTCTCCAGCTTGGCCAGTCTGTCCTTGGCTTCATTTATTTCTGTTACTTGAGTCTCAAGCTCTTTGACAGCTTTCATCAAGTCCCCCATACTCATGCTGGATTCTGCTGCCGTTTTTGCTTCTGTTGTTGCTCCTGTTACTGATGTAGATGTGGTTGGTGCTGGAATGGCAGGAGGGGCTGCTGTCGCTTGTGTAGGAAGGGCAGGTCCAAGAGTTGTTGATGTTTGAGGGGGTTGGGAGGCTGACTCCCCTTGCTTATCCTATAATGCCTTCTCTAATTCTTCTTCCATTTGCAATATTCTTTGATTCATCATCAGAAACAGCTCCATGGCATCATCTACTTGCTTTTCTTGTGCAAGTTCTGCTGTTTGAGGGTGAATGGTTTGAGGCAATTTTTCCTCCTTTCTCAGTGCAGCAATGTCATCCTCTTTTTTCTTCATAAGGGCCGTAACACCTTTGGATCCTTTGGGTCATGTCCCAGATCAATGATTATGTCTTCCAAAGTCTTTATTATGTTGTCCTTTGCAGAGGAAGACAACCTTTCCAAATCAAGTTGTGTATTTGTGTTCTTTAGTGCTTCTTTTAACTGATGGGCCAGCATGGACGTGTCTGCAAGTGTTGCATACACCATTTCCCCAGTCTGTTTGTGCAGCTCAATCTGATCCATGGGGTGTATGTCTTTAGAAAAGACCTCCAAGTTTGTTCTAAAGTAATCTGCAGAGGTTTTG
>APFE030263296.1:0-32376 GCA_000404065.3 Pinus taeda | reverse complement strand
GCCCTTTTGCTCTTTTTTCTTCTAATTGTTGTGGTGTCAACCTTATAGGTTGTGGAAGACTAGGGGCAACAACACTTCCGTCTTTATAGTTGTGAGTGGTATGCTTCCTAGTTACCATAATTTTGCTTTCCATTTTTCTTGCTAACCTGAATGCCTTCTCTAATGAATCAGGTTCCCAAAGGCGAACATCATGTTGGATATTATCCTTTAAAGACCCTATGAACACATCAATCCTATGCTCCTCTGGACTACCCTCATGTTCAATTTTTGGAATTCCTCAATGTGCTCCATTATTGAACCCTTTTGTTTGAGACTTATCAATTGACTAAAAAGTGTTGCTTTTTGTATCCTCATCCTCATAATGTGCTATCAATTCTTCCATAAAAATTGCCAAGTGATAAATTGTTTATGAAAGCAAAGCCATTGATACCATACAAACTGATTTGGTTCCAAATATAAAGTTGCCATACGTACCTTTTGTGTGTTTTGCACATTATTGAGATCGAAAAATTGCTCCATCTGTAATATCCATGTTGCGGGATTCTTGCCATCAAACTTCCTCATATCGATTTTTGGAATATGGTGGGTCTTCGATCCAACATTAGATTCTATGAAATCATGATTAACATTTCTTTTGTTGTCATCATGAGTTTCCTTTACTACCCTTTCACCATTAGTGACCATTTCTTATAGCAACTTATTCATATTTATCTTCAATTTGTCCATGTCTGTCTTCAATTCTATCTTCAAATCGTCCATCCTAGCTTCTACGCCTTTCTTTAAACCATCCATCTTAGCTTCTACATCTTTCTTTAAACCATCCATCTTAGATTTTGTTCCTTTTTGTGCAAGTGACAATTGTTTCACTTGGTCTCGTAATTTTGATATATCATGTTGCATTTCTTCCTCTTCTTCATGGGTCATGCTAGACCTTTCAGGTTGCCTACTAGGTGTTTGAATTTTCTTTCCTTAGGGCATCAATTACCAATAATAATGCTTTACTATGCCCCTTGAATTCCTTCAAACTAATTTTTCAAACCAATCTTATGCAAAAATTTAAAAAAAACTACACACCTTTTTTCACTTTGTAGGAGCCTGATATTCAATCTCATGTATCTCTGTAATTCCAGATAATCGAGTTCCAAAATTGAGATTTGTGGTATTCCTCTGTGTCCTCTTTCTAATGCCACCAGTCTGATCTAAATTGGATTCTCCAAGGAAGAGTTATGCGAAATCTCCCATAGTGACCTGATTATAGACTAGTTCAGTAGAGCGAACTTGTACGACGTGCCACGAGTCACTGTTTCGACCTTTAGCTCTGAAAAATATATATATATATAACTACATTCCATCCTATTTCTACAACTTCTGATGAAATTTCAATCCAATGCTCAGAGAAAAAGTTATGACGATTTTTCCCAGGTCACCTATTTGTAATGTAATTCAGGAGTCTGAAAAAAGCCCAACTTCCTCAAATCATATCTCTGCAAATATAGCGCAAAAAGATCTGAAATTCGGACCCAAGATTTATCATGATGTCTTCTAAAATGGGTTGCTTTTTCAACTTTTGAAATATCGCAGAAAAAAAATTTATAGCGAAAATTCCACGATGACCTGTTTGGAGCAGCGAAACCCTAGAATCCAAAGCTCTGATACCAAATGTTATGTAACCAGCTCAAGAAAAAGATAGAAAAGATAGATCAATGCCTTAGAATTCAGCCTCTTCGAGGGGGCAACCCCCTTTACAATACATAAATGAACAATTTCTTCGGTGATTCAAATGACAAAAACCTCCTTTCTATATATAGGAGTCTAAGGAGTCACAATATAACCCAACCGACCTAACAATAATAATATAAAGCCACAAGAATAGCAATAGAGGGGTTCTATGGGGCACAGTAATAACAATATGGGGACAATAGGGGCACACCAATATTAATAAGGGGTATAACTACAACAGTAATGGGGTAATCACTAGTATTATAGGAACCCAACAGCTTCCTAAAGGATAATTTAAGATTAATATGCCATTTATGTGAAAAAAAATCATATATCTTTTAAACCCCACTGTTGTGCTGATTAGAATAATCCTCACTAGTTTGTTTAAATAATAAGAGCATTGAGGCATTTAAGTAATACCTGCACCAATTTCTGGCATTCCGAAAAAATAAAAATAAAAAGTTTATCATATATGTGCTCTTTCACATAAAAAAGCTTTGATACGTTTAAATAAAAAATAACATTGGTATGAAATTGTTTCCAAAATTTAGAAAATAAAAGCGAATTCAACCGTCTCAGTGCTCTTTTAAATATAAACAACTTTTTTGTGTTAAAAGACATAATCACACCATTTTGGGATTTCGAAAATGAAAAAAGGTTAAATCATGTTGGTGCATTGAAAAACTATGGCGCCTCAGAAATGTCGGTGTGCTTTTTTATATAAATGCACTGGAATGCAGAGAAATTGAATAAAAAAACATGATTCTCTTTTCTATTTTTTTAAATTAAAAAATAAGCGGCAATTGATTTTTTGAAATCTAATTTCATAAAGTATTTTAAATAGTAAAAAATTGTTCACCATTTCATTATTTTACCCAAAATTTCAAAGGAGTGATTTGCAATAGAGATATACCAGGAGCACTATCCAAAAACAACAAAATAATTTGGAGCAACAAAAAACGTCATAAGATTAGATGCTAAAAGATATGGTGATTCACTCAAAAACCTGCATAGTAAGTTTTAAATTTTATTGTTTATTTTACTAATAAAAAAATTTACAATTTTTTTTAGGGTTTAATTAAAAGAGATATCATGTGCAAGGGAAGATTCAATCTACAAAATATTATGAATCCATCAAAAAATCATAGGTTGAAAGGTATGGTGATTCACTCAAAACCCTGGATAGCAAGAATCTTAAATTTTACTATTAAAATATTTTACAATTTATGTAAGATTTATTCACAATCCAAAGAAAAAACATGTATACTAAAAAATTTACTATAGATTTTACTAGTAAATTTTTTTGCGATCTCTATTCATAATTAAATGTAATTAAAATTAAAAAACAAATTAATAATAATAATTTAATACTTACCTTAAACCTTTGCTTCTTTCTACAACATTTCACATTAGAGTTTAACTCTCTCTACCACTTCACAATTAAGGTTTTCCAATTGAGGCATTTTAGATTTAATGGGTTTTTGTACTTATCATATATAGGTCATTTGACATATAAAGTAGGGTAATCACTTATTGCATTAGATTCAAACCTTGTCGACCCTCTCCAATTTTTTTAAATGGTTATATGTTGTGTTATGCACCATCTATAGCATAATGTATTGATGCTACTTGAGTAATACAACCCACTGGTAAATTATAACACTTTTGATTTTGTCTATTCTGTGCATTTTTTCTCCCGATGTAATATAACACATCGACGCTCCTATTCCTAATAACACCACTAAATCATTATGGTACATTGAGTCTTACAAATTGAAATGTCATCCCACTCTGATTTTCAAGAAACGAATATATGTTCTGTGGTGCACCCTATGTATCATAATGCACGAGGGCTACCTAAGTATTTCAATGCGCCACTATATTATAACACTTTCGATTATGTCTAGTTTGTTCATTGTTGCTCATGGTGTAATATAACACAACAGTCTGCCTATTCCTAATAGCATGGTATTAAATCAGTGTGTGCATTTAGCCTTACAAATCACATTGTCCTAAATTATTTAAAAAAAAAAAAAAAATTCCAAGATGGTGTTGAAACAATTAAAATCCCCATGCGTTTAATCTTAGTATAAATGCACTAGTGTGTTTATTCAGATTAATGCACTGGTTTCCTGAGCCTTTTTTGGCTAAAACTTATTTGATTTACTTGTAAAATATATCTAATGCCTTCTGTATTGACTGCTAAAGGTTGTATATTGATAAATAAATTCCTCAGAAGGTCTCAAGTAACAAAAATATTGATCGAAATAACGACAACACATCAAAAAAATCAAAGAAGGGAAGTTCTTTGTAAATTATTTACAAAATTAATATGTTTGAACTGTATGTGAGTTTAAATAATATGTACAAGTTGGTGTGTGTCATGCAGAGCCACAAAATGAAAAAGTTCAATAAGTTTATTTCTAATATAATTGCAAAAGTGCATAAAATCTTGATAGAAAAATTGCAGACTCATGAATCAAGTGAATGAAAAAATATTATTCACTATGAGTTTTTTTTTTTAATTTTCATTAGTAATATACTTAAGAATATTAGATAACATGTTTCAAACAATATATTAATTCATATATGTTCTGAGGGAGAAACAATGAAGAAAATAAAATTTATGGAACATGTAAATGATGATGAATTGGTCTTTAGCTCATTTGGAGTGTTGTTGGAGGTTAATGAAAGAGGGGGATTTTTTTACAGAACTATGAGGGATCTAGTAGAATGAACATATAGACATACTTTCCACTTACAGTACAAAAATTAATGCAATGATACTAAGAACGAAATTATATCTAAACTACAAGAAGTGTTTCCAGAGCAATGGTCAATGAGACATGTCATAATTGCAATAGAAAAAACATACAACAACAAAGAATATCATTCAAAAGGTAATATTCTTAATTGTATAAAATGATTTTATAGAATTATATGTATAGATTACTACAAACCATTAATTTATTAATATCAATTTTTTTATATTTAGTTTTAATATATCATTATAAAAATAGTTTATTACTTTTTTTCAGGAAGATTATGAAATTCCCAAATGATCAACATGTTGATATATGAAACATATTTGTAGGAATGTCCAAAAAAATGTATAAGGATATGGTCAAAGAAATGGACAGAATTACTTCACACGAGGAGCCATCTCAACAACAACATGCTTCAAATGTATGTAATAATGATTGACTTTGTACATATACAAAAATAATTTATGATTAAGTAATAATGTTCAAGTATTTTCTTGGAGAAAATAAAACAAGGTGGACCACATAAAATAGGACAAAAAGGAAGAAAATGGTTGAGTTCAAAGTTTTTGAGTAATTGTTACTATTTCCTTATAACAACTCAAGGTTTCATTTTTGTGCATTTTAAGTTGTTTTACAACAACCATCATTGAATGTCTTCAAAGAGTTGTTACCCTACAAAGAAGAGTCATCAAAATAATTGATTGACAGTGGGTTATATAATGGTTGTGAGTATATGTTGGCATATCAGAAATTTAATTTTGGAATTTGTAAGTATTTATGTTGTTTTAATTCTCTGAGTTTATAATTAATATAACAAAAAAATAATTTATTAAATATATGATTTATTATGGGGTATAAAACTTGCAAGAAACAAAGTATGGAACTACGCCGACAGAAGAGTTGTTAGAAGAAGGCATGAGATTTGGTTTTGAAAGAATATGTATAATTCGCAAGTCACTTTTTGATATGGTACATTATTTCTTGATTTACATTGATGTATATTATTTATTTCAATTTTCATTATTCTCACCAATATATATACACTCATTACACTTTATTTTTATGTTTGCAAGTGTAACAAGATCAAGAAGATGAAAAAAATTGATGAAATCAATAAAAAATCCTCCAAACCCAAGTCATGGAAGTAGCTCAAGTACTCACAATATTTCCAGTGAAGAATAGTGATCTATTTAGATATCAATACAACCTATTGTATTTTTTGAAATAACTATGCGTGAAAATCAGACATTTTTCTTAATGTAATTATGGACAGAGTGTCCCAATTGAAATATAAGGGGTTACCAATAACAATCCCATTTTGTATGACAAAGATCCTCTTATTGATATATAATAAAATACATTTTAATTTATTCTATTAAGTTATCCAATGTCATTATGAAATGCTACACCACTAATTAAATATATGGATGATTAAATATTATAATGAAGAGATGTGAATCTTGATAAGATAACAAATTAATCCAAAAATCATATACAAATTCACTAATCAAATATTAATTTATATGAATATTGTTATAAGATATATGTCAATTTCTCAATGAATAACAAATTTTAAAAATTACACTAATTTCCCTGTCACAGGTCGATATCTCCAAAAGAGAGAAAATCTCATACAAAAAAATAGGTGTGTCCATAACATAACAATGCATCGATGCTCTAATTCAAATAAAAGAATTGTGACGTCGATTTTAGCATAACTAGTGTCTTTGGGAAAATGACAGCATCAGGGCTTTCAAGTCTTCAAGCACTATATTATTTTTAATTAATGCCCTGGTGCATTGTAACTCTTAACGTACTAGTGCTTTCATAAAACTAACACCCCCCAGTTCTACAAAATATTTTTTCCATTTCAGTTGCACTATTAAAATTAACAGCACTGGACCCTCTATATAAAAAATGCAACGGTGCATTTATGTAAACAAGATGTTTTGATGTTGCATGTTACTGCAACTATAATTAATTTTTTCATGCCCCATAGTTGTTCCTTCATCAAATAACGACCAGATATTTTTTTATATAAGCATCGAAGCAGTATATGTTTCAAGGTCTGGTTCTCTTTGAGTTGAACGTAATGGGGATATTTTTGTTGTAGGCATCAAGGTGGTATACATTCCAGGTTATGGTGCTTGTTCAATTAAATGCCTCATTGCTTTTAATTATGTATGAAGCCCGGTGTGTTTCTATAAGTAGTGCATCATTTTTTCTTATTCCATAAAGCACGTCGAAAAATATGCATCCGTAAAACCTTCAGTCGACTAGATGTTTTTAATTGTGATAAAATTTCATTATAAGCTCCACTAGAAGATCTGTTCCCAAAAACAAATGTTTTAGCATTTGTTTTTTTTGAAACCTTTTGCCAATTTTATGACACTAAAACCTCCATTATAACCTTTGCTAGAATGTCTTTTCCTTGTAGTTCCCAAGGACTAAAACTCCCTCAAGGTATGTACAAAAACAACATCTAGAAACCTAAATTATTTGTGATCAAATAATTCGTGTTCAAACGAGGGGATTCCTTGGAAGCCCAAGTTATGTGAATATTTCTCTGTTATCTCAAATTGAGCCCAGGAATCTCAATTAGGCAAGTAAGGATAAGTCCTCGGTAAAGGTAACGAATGAAGAGCTGGATAAAATTGAGAAGAATGGCACTTGGAAGCATGTTCCAAGACCTAAAGAGAAAAATGTCATAGGAACCTAATGGATCTTCAGAAATAAGCTAAATGAGAAAGATTAAGTGATTAGGAACAAGGCTCACTTAGTTGCAAATTGTATGACCAAATAGAGAGGATTGATTTCGAAGAAACCTTTGCACCTTGAGCAATATTGGAAGCTATTAGAATTTTTCTTGATTTTACTAGTCATAAAAATATCAAGGTGATTCATATGGATGTGAAGTTTCCTTTTCTTAATGGATATCTAGAAGAAGAGGTATACATCAAGCATCCAGAAAGGTTCATGCTCACAGAAAAATAAGGGTTTGTTTGAAAATTAGAAAAGGCCTTATATAGGCTCAAACAAACCCATAGAACCTAGTATACCTGATTGGATAAATACATTTCGCAACAAGGCTTCAAGAGGGGCACTGCAGATAGAAATCTGTATATAAAGTCTAAAGATGACCACCTATTGATTGTGGTAGTGTATGTATATGAAATAACCTTTGGCAATGATTGTGAGAAGTTAGGACATTGATTTGAAAATTGTATCCAAATAGAATTTGAGACATCGACAATAGGAGAACTATACATTTTATAAATTTCTCAATCACATGATGATATCTTCATCTCTCAATTGAAATATTTGTGAGAAACGCTGAAATAATTTGGACTAGACAAATGCAAGTCAGTTAACACTGAATTGGTTACTAGATACGAGTTATTTAAAGAATATGGGACACCTCTTGTAGATCAATCAGTCTACAGATTGACGATTGGAATCCTACTTTACCTCACAACGTCTATCATACATCATGCAAGCAGTAGGTTTGGTGGTCAAATTTCAAGTATGCCCCCTTAAAGTTATGTCGTTGTAAAAGGATTTTCAAATACTTGCAGGGAACAACTGACTATGGACTACGTATACTAGGCACAAAGAGTTTAAGTTAAGGGCCTATACTTATGTTAATTCGGCAGGCATCACTAATGAAAATAAGAGCACTTCTAGTGCAACATCCTTTTTATGAGATTTCTTAATATCTTGGGTCGGTAAGAAACAAGAATCCATTTCTCTATTAACAACTCAAGCATAATATATTGCAAATGACACTTGTTTCTCACAAATTCTCTGCATGAAGAAAATCTTAAAGGAAATTAAGGTAGAGTTGACTGATCCAATTCCAATCATGTGTTACAACACTAATGTTATCAACATTTCTAAAAATCATTTCATGCACCCAAAGATTGAGCACATTCCTATGAAGTTTCAGTTCGTAAGAGAACAAGTTGTTGCTAATGTTGTTTGACTTGAATATGTGGCCACTAAAGAGAAACTTGCATATGTTTCCACTAATACACTAGCAAGATAATCCTTTGTGTATCTTCAGTAGTAGATAGGAGTGTTGACTCCATCCAAATGACTCAAATATGAAAAGTATTGGCAACTACTCAGCTTGTTGGATCAATTCAAGAGTTGGTTGTGGTGTTTAAGGTGGGGATTTTGTGAGCATCGTTTTCCATTAATGTCAAAGGGGGAGAAGTTTACTGATTCCAAAGGGAAGAATAATGATGGATAAAGTCATGTTTGGTCGTGGGGGAGCTTGGTCTATTTCCATCAATGCCAAAGGGTAAGATTGTTGGGTAGATGGCATTGCTTGAATGGCTATTGGCATCTTGTGTGCTAGAATTGATGTCAACCATACTAGCATTGGTATCATGGCAATCCCCATGGTTATTTTGATCTCTTATAGAGAATCATTGTAGTAGAAGGCTTATTGGAGAAGCCATAATATGATGACTATGATGGATGAGAGTGCCAATATTTGGAGGAATTTTTTCTTCAAAATAAAAGTTCATATATTCATGAAAGTGGCATAGTTTGCTAGTGCTAAGAAAGATCTTTCCAATAGTATGTGGAAGTCTTCAAATTGATTCCTAGATCAAAATATAAATCAAGTCAACGTTATCAACCCCAAAAGTAAAAATGTCGAGAGATAAAAGAATTGGAGACTATTTGGAGTAAATCCAAGTTTAACACAGTCGTCGAACCCAATGGAAAAGTTAGGAAATCAACTAAAGTAGGATCAGGCTAATGTGGTCAACAACGCATCAATGAGATAATTTTTTTATTGGATTAGAGGGAGCCCATCCAATAGAGCTACCTTGATAGATGTACATCAGTAGTTTGCAAAGGGTGCATGAGTTAAATAATAAAGATGTAATCAAGTGGGCGGACTTGGAGCAACAAAAGCATAGGAAAGAGCCTTCTTATTGGTCCAAGCGGAGCCCACCCAGGGGAGGAAATCCTGATCTTATCACCCTGGCATAATATTTTGGTGCATAAAAGGGATGAACTGGTAGATAAAATCTAGGACAAATAGATAGATCACAGAGAAATGAAAGTGAGCAGAGATACCCACACCAACAACTCAACCCATTGAGGGATATCATGGAGATGAAATTCCAAAGGATTTTTAAGGCTTGCAAAGGGAATGCACTAGATAAAAGGTGTCAGGACACTGAGAACAGAAAGGTTGGTAGAAACAACATATCAAAGGGTGACAAGTGGCATCACCCAGAGGAACGAGATCAAGATATTTATTAACAAAGCACAAACAAAAGCGTCAAGATAGTGAGTTGTTTGGCATTATCACCAACGCTTGGTTATTTTGTGTATAAATAATACCAAGGGCATGGATCATATAATAAAAGGAATTTGGCCCACGAAGGGTGTAGATAGGCTTAACTCTTAAAGGGTTATCCAGTGATCACATGGAGTGGACCTATGGCGAAAAGTCTGACTAGTGCTAGCATGAAATGAGCTTAAGGCCAAAACAGGTTTTGGAAGTATTGTTTAATAAGGTAAAAAGGGGTTGCAGTAAGTTAAATTGGCAACACAATTTTGACAAGGACTGTGAGTCTATAGAAAAATTCTTGGGCACTTGGATGAATGAGCAAACAACTGAGTAAATGCGTATAACAAGGTTGCTGACTAGATTAATGGTGACTACAACGTATATCCTAAGAAGAAGTAAGTTTTCTATATTCTAACTTGCATGCCATAAGGAATTAAATTGATAAGATCACTGAGTGAAAAATATTTGATCACAAAATCACAAATCAATGCCTAAGATATACTTTAAATTTAGTGTCAAATTAATAAGCATGGAAAACTTTGTTTTATTATGTAGTTTGAATGAGAATTTATTCTCAGTATGGGAGACACTTAGGTGTCCATTCTATGTGTTATCTCAAAATCTAACCCTGGAAGGCTGCAGGCCAGGAAGACCTCAAGTAACTATTTCAAACCTACTTTAGGCTAAGGCTTAGCCTCCCCAACCAGAGAGGGCTCTCTCAAAGGATTAATGTTTTTTATTGTGATTAAGATGGCTAACTCTTGTGAAACGAATGTAAAAATATGAATGGTGGAAACACAATTAGAAAATATCCATTGGGATTATGGATTCAACATCATTTCAGTATAACAATGGTATCAACCTTACATAGAAGTTAGGGCATTCAGCATTCAACACATTCAGAACATACCAAAATCATATAGGACCACACAGTCTATGAATCTATACAGGAAGTTAGAGCACTATGAGTGAATTCTAAGTGATTACACATTCATACCACTGCAAATATTGGGAAAAGAACAACACAACACATTCTAAACATCGAATCCCTCTTGAGTCCTGAGAAGCAAAGCCAATATTGTATTACTAAAACAGAGTCTTCACATAAAGCCAAATATCAGATCTTTTTTCAATAAATTTCCAACCCTTTGTACATTTCTCTTTCTCCTATTTATAGAATTCTTTTACAAGGCTGAGATTCCTCCTCCAACATGAGGGGAATTCGAATTCTACTTCTTATGACACCTATTCACACTTTAACTACCTATTAAATGTAACAAACTGCTAACTAGACTTTTTAGAGATCTAAGGAAAATAGTAGTCTAACTCCATATCATGCTAATAATAGCATTAATTACAATCAATTCTCGTTCTTTGACAAGTGGTCTCTTTTAGTTTAGCTGTAGTAGGTGTTTGTAGCTGCCTGCTGGTCTTTAATGTCACATCTTCTCCATTGCTCCTGAAAAGTAGGAAACTGCCCCTGTTTATCTACCTTTGGTTTTCCTCAAAGATATTCGAACTTATGAACCATGTCCTTCTTCTTTGATTATGCCAAAATATATTAGAATGCCACATCATTGGTGTGCTATCAACCTTTTTTCATGTGTGAGGACAAGAACTCCTCCAAACTGTCTGACATATCATGAACTATAGTAACTCTGATCACTTTATAACAAAACATCTAGAGTTTGAATATATGTTTCTTCCCTTGTTGAATGTTGACACCTGTTACATGATCCTTGGGAGAGATTCCTTTTGCAAAAATTTCCCCTCGGTCCCCCAAAATTGGTTGACTGAGTTTGGATTATGTAGCTACAGCAGTTTCGTAGCGTGCTACGAAACTGCTGTGCGTTAGGCATCATCTTCAGCAGTTTCGTAGCAAACTACAAAACTGATGTGTAATCACCAAAACACAGCCTAATATCAAAAATTTGTTATGTTGAGCTTATTTATATTCAAACATCCTTTTCAACTGCTCCAAATCTTTTCAAAACTGAGTGGAAATGTATGATTCTTCAAGAAAATTTATAACAAGGAAAAACCATCAAAATTTGGAACATAACCTTTTTTGCTGTGTGACTTCCTTAAGGAGATTCTTTCTACTGGGCTAACTGCATTTTTACGTCCTCAATTTTCTTCTTCATGACTCTGGTCCCAGCTCTCAGCTTTGTATTGACCTTTCTAACGAATTGTGCCTCCTTTATTGCAGGGACAGTCTAGTTACGGAATTGAACATTAAAGTCGACCACCTCTGGTATTTGAAATGTTTTGTCCTCCCACTGAGCTTGCATTTGGTTAAAATAAGCTTCCTTGATTGCATGTTTTCTGGAGGCTTTCTTCAGTTTAGCAATTTCAAAGTTTGCTAATTCCAACTTTCTTTTCAACTCTTCAACACTATCTTCTTCCTTAAGGGTAATTGCTTTACCTTTATCTTTTCCTTCATGAGACTGTGTTATCTCCTCTATTTCATCTGCTCCTCGCAGTATCTCATGTATGTCTTTGAAAGTCCTCATTATGGGTCTTCTTGGCCTAAAGACAAATTTATCAACCGGATCATCGAACTTGAGCGTTTTCAAGGCTTTATTTCTCTTAGCCTTGTCTTTTCCTGACTCTATCACATCTACTTGAACGAGGGGAGACTCTTCAATATCAATTGCCTCCAATATGTCGTTAAGACTTCCCTTTGAAACCGGGCTGTCTTCAGACACCACTGCTTTGCCCTTTTCCTTAGCTAATTGGCCTCTTGTCATTCTTCTCTGGACTACTTCACCTATGGGTTATTCAGGTGCACCCTCTATGATTTGAATTTTCTCTTTTTGGGATTGTTGGGGTGTATCTTGGATTATCAGTGGCTTGGTGGGTTCCCTTACCTGTTTCCTAGCCTTCACCTTTATAAACCTCCTGGATCTTGTTTCTGCCTGATGATCAATTGTTGCTGGCAAATATTTTGTATTTTGAGGAGTAAGACCAGTCTCATTCTTGAAACCAGACATGAAGATGAACGTGGGCCAGTCTCTACCTACCTTCTCGAGTTCATGCAAAACAATCAACTTAACCAATCCATGGTGGAACAATGAAGTCTCACGGACCTCTTTCCTTAGCTGCACCTTATCACACATTTTTCTTAGGCTACGAAATAAGTAGAAAGGTAAATCAATAGATGTATTCCCTGTGAAATACAACAGAAGTTTAAAATGATATGAATACACCTTATTATATCTCCCTTCACACATAAGGTACCTCTGTATGCAGGTAAGGAAATTAGCATACGAATCCTTGACATAACTCCTAGGAACAGACTTGTTTAAATATGAGTTAAATAACTCGTGCTTCAGAAATTCTTTGCATGGGGTAATATCAAATTTGAAATTCTTAAACCAAGTTTCTTGCCCCCTTGGAATCTCCGTAACTGTGGATATTACATCTGGTGAGACCTGTAGTTCAAGCATACCAACCTTTGAGTTCAGTCCTGTGAAATTGAAGGCAAATTCCTTGGTGACTTGTGCATGACCTCCCTGGAGTTTCTTGCAAAAATTCGAGCACCCAGCTTGCTTGAATGCATGCTCAAATTCTCTGTTCTTCAAGGTTATGTCTAAACCTTAAGGTTCACTCCTCAAACACCTACCTGACCTATGACTCTTTCTCTCTACAGACCCCTCCATGAATCTCCAGTGGAATGATATGTTTGATGACTGGCACTCTCTCAATCTTTGATCTCTACCTTGCTTGATAGCTGCCTCACTTGATAGCTGCCTCGCTTGATAGCTGCCTCGCTTGATATGCAATGCATTCAAATTGAACGTTTGTAGATTTGTCCCTTATGCAATGAATACAATCATGATTAGGACTGTGAATACCTGGCTTTTCTTGGATCTTGCAATCCAAGTGTACCAGAGTACCTAGCAACTATAATGATGGAGATAAGCGGTTGGACATGATATGTGGAGTGTATAAGCTGACAGTGGATGATGCAACCATAACTGAACTTGAAAGATTTGACAGTTAGGAAAGATTTGCTGCGGATTGCACGAATCTCCGATTTCGTAGTGCAGCGAGTGCAAAATCTCGATTATGTGCTACGAAATCACCTAAAACATGTTGCACTGCGAAAACACCTAAAACTGACTTATGCGCTACGAAAGCACCTAAAGAGCTTTGTAGCACATAATAACCTTTGAACAAAGCTGACACATGGAAATTGTGTGAATTATGACACCAGTGGCGAATGAGAATGCATAGTAGACTCCTAAGACTCAGACTCTAAGGCAAACAAAAACTCAAACCTAGACTAGCACCGAATCTTTACCATCAAACTAATGTGAGCATTTTGGGAATTAGAATTCTTAAGTGATAACACTATGTTTTCATGTAGCTACAATACTTGAGTAAATAAATCCCATTCCTAGAGTTTAATGTTGTTGCATCAATGTGGTTGCAAAGATTAGACAATTTGATGCAACAACAACATGGGAAGGTCTTATGTTATACGCCTCAAGGCAGTATGGAGCACAAAAGGAACTCCATTGTTCATTATATGACAAGTCAATAGTATGATGGATTACAATAGGGTAAAGTGGGGATGCAACATTGTCGTGAGTTGATGTGCAAAGAGTTGTGTGAAGAGAGTGGCATGTTGTATGTGAGTGTGAGTGCTAAAGGGTGACTAGCATTGAGAGTTAGCGGATATATACAGTATCTAAGGGCTGAGACCATAGTTGGTTGAGAAATGAAGAGATTAGTCGAAAGAGGGACTAAATAGCAGAAGGGAATGTTCTCGATGCAACAACTAATCAGGTTTACATTATGAGCATTTATTTAGGCCTCTATTTTAAGTTTGAAAATTGCATGAAAAGTAAAACAATGGCTAGAGCAGGTAGTTGGCTTGCATTCATAAGATGTTGGTGCCACTTGGAAAGTAGTGGCTTGATTTATTAAGGGGTTTCAGGCCTCTTGTGAGTGGGGGCTCATGAAGAACTTGATTTAATTAAGTGCGTGCTTAATTTACATCATAATAACAATGAGATTGATGGTTTTCTCCCTCTAGGTTTCCACATAAAAATAATGGTGTCAATATGTGTATGTTGATGTATTAATGGATTGTGTGTTCATGCGAATGACTTACTTTGTTGTACAGGTTCTGTATTAAAGTATTCTCACATAAGTAATTGACTAAGAGTAGAAGAAAAGATGAATTGAGCTCAAAGTTTTAGAACCTCACTAATTATTGATTCACCCCCCCCCCCCCCACCAAATAATTCCTTATTCCAACAAAATTATTCTGACATTGATAAGCAAGCATATGTAGTTTTCAAAGTTGTCAAACATTTAAAACCTTTTCTTTTAAAATCACACATTAAATATATTGTTCCCCATCCTATTGTATGTAATTTTTTGGTGCAAAAAACACCTGGGAGAAAAGAGAGAAAATTGCATGAAAACACTCAAGCAGTATGGCCTTGAAATCAAGTCATATAATATCATTAGAGGACAAGGTTTATGCATGTTATTAGTTGAATCAAAAGGTTTTTAATATGATCAGGAAGAAGGATGGTACAATGAATTTGAGGTAATACAAGAAGAAATTCGCTATATTCCTCTGCCAAAAATCACCCGGTACTATGAGATCGGGTACTTTTTGATAAATGGAACTTCACCTGATAATTTATAATCTAAACATAAATGAGCTTTAAGATTGGCATGTGTTAAATATCAACTTATTGGTGGAGTAATTTTTAGGGAAAATTACGATAATGTTTTTACTTCAATGTTTAGAAAAGTATGATGTAGAGACTGTCATGACTGAACTTCAAGATAGAATTCAAGGAGGACATTTTCGTTTGAGAAAGCACTACATAGAAGATTATTCGAGACAATTACTACTAGATAACTCTATTTAGGGATTCATATGCATATACATATCAATGTAAAACATTGTCATAGAGTTGCACGAAAAGAAAAAAATAATAGCTTTACCTCTTCAACATGTTGAAGTAAAAGGCCCTTTTGAAAAATGGGTTCTTGATATCATGGGTGAGATAAATCCGAATTATTCAAAATTTCATAAATAAATTCTCACTACTATTGAATATTTCACAAGGTGGACTGAAGAAACTCCTTCAAAAAATGTCAACGATGAACATGTAATATATTTTCTTGAAAGCTATATAATATCCAAGTTTAGAGTACCTACATCTTTTGTATTTTACAAATCTTCTTATTTTTAGTCCCTCAATATTACTGAATATTGTTTAGATATACAAATCAAAAATAAGTTTTCTGCCAATTATTACAGTTATGGTAATGGATTATAAAAATCAACCAACAATAACCTAATCCAAATACTAAAGGAAAATGTTCAAAATCATCAAAGGAATTGGCATAATCAACTACCCAATGCTCTATGGGCTGACATAGTTACTTCTAAGAGAGCATTATGGAATTCCCCTTACTTTCATGTCTATGGTAAGGAAGACATCGTCCCGTTGAATATTTTCAGGGCTGACATAGTTACTTCTAAGAGAGCATTATGGAATTCCCCTTACTTTCATGTCTATGGTAAGGAAGACATCGTCCCATTGAATATTTTCATACCATCTGTGCAATTACCTTAGGCTGTAAATCAAAATTCAATCAAAAACATGGACGTTAGATTTTTTACCTTTACTGAAATTAGAGTAGGAGAGACAAAAAACTAAAGCCAAATTCCATGAACATCAAAATTCAATCAAAAACATGGACGTTAGATTTTTTACCTTTAATGAAATTAGAGTAGGAGAGACAAAAAACTAAAGCCAAATTCCATGAACATCAGTAAATCATTAAAACATAGTTTGATAAACATTTAATCATAGATAGGGATTTTTCCATTGTTGACCTAGTGCTCAAGTGGAATAAGAGAGAGGAGGAAAAAGGAAGACATTCCAACTTCCAACATTTATGGCTTGACCCTTTCAAAATCTCTTCAAAGCTTGGTCCTTCAACTTATGTTTTACAAACATTAGAAGGAAAGGCTAGAAAGATGTCTATAAATGTTCAGATTTTGAAGTGATATTATACTTGAAAAACATTGGACCATATGTAAATAAGTTTCCATTTACTAAAGGAAGTTGGTTCTCTTAAATTTTTATTTCATTTTTGTAAATAGTTTAATGATTTTTTTATATAAAGGATTTTCTTTTAATTTGTTTTTGTTGTAAAATTTCAACAAAGGTTATGCATGCTGAAAAATGTATGTGTATAATTACAATATATATTATTCTAATATATCAAGAAGTTAAAGGAAAAGTAATCCTCAATTATATATAGTCTTCTATGGTTGATATTACTTTATTTACTTAACAAATTTCACTAGTTAAGAAACTACCAAGATGATATTTTTAGGAGAGATTCATTCACTTTCATAAAGAATAAAAGAATTAATTTTATTGTTGTTGAATAATGAAATGCTAGGTCAGAATTATTAATGTATCAAATATTTTGCTAATCAAAATAACTTTCATATCAACCCACTACGTAGATATCTAAAAATTGTGAAAGCAATACACATATTCAATACCAAAAGGATATCATTTTATTTTTTTGTCTAGCCTATGGGTATTTGAACTTTGAATCTCATGCTTTACATATTACTTCATAACAAGGCAATCACCAATTGAGCTACACCCAATGGACTCAAAAGGATATCAAAATAATAGAGAGTTGAAAGCATTTAAAAATAGAAATGTGGCACTCAGAATTAGAAAACTAGTCGGGACTCTTGATGGCAGTGGGTCAATTCTTCTATTCTCCGTCGGGGCTAAGGAAAACACAAAGAAACTTTGTTTTGATAAGGTTAAAATTCAAAACTCATTATTAAAAATTCAAAATTGATTGATTGAATTTATGTCTGAAAATAATAATTGAACATCAGCATTTGGTTCTTCTAAAAATTCCAGACATGTTATAAGCACTTGTTTCACTTCTTGCCTTATTTTCTAAATACCAAGCATTCTAAGAGAGATTATGATTTTAGATCAAATTTCTAAAGCTTTAGGATTTATTTGAATTTTAAATATTTACTAGTAGAGGTAATTATTTCTTCTGATGTGTTTCCATTTGTTGTTAGCTGACAAAAAAATCCCTTTTTTATTAAAAAAATAAAATAAAATAGGGATTTTTAGAGAAATTATGTTTATTTTTATATCATTTAAAAATATTGCTCAAAACAGTTAAGAAATAAAAGCATTTGTTTTCCTAGTCAGAAAAACCTTTCCCGTTGGATACGTAGGATGTTAGTCTAAGTGCTTAAAAAAAATTACTTAGTAATCTCTTCTTTCCATCATTTCCACCTCTTGTCTCCAAACTCCAGGCTCCTGATCACACTGATTGTCCCAACTCCCAATCGGCCCAACCTTTTCAGTATTTAAATGATATGGTTTTTATTAGAACTTTGTGCTCGTGCTACTTAGCTAGTCAGTAACTCTCGATTGCATACTCTGCAACTTATATGACAGACCATTGGAAAAAATTTCGGAGCATTTATTAATATTTACTGGTTTCACTCGTTTGCATGTTAATAAGTAATTTGAGATTTTCGAAAATTTACTTATTTACTCTTCCAAGAAGCCATTATAAAGAAATGGTTGTATGACCTTGAAGGGGCTAAAATCAAAACAGGGAAATAATATTTGATAGTCCTCTTCAAAAGCCCTTAGCTATTTGTGATTAAAATTCTTGCAAGATTATATGGTCAACCAAATCCTCAATGTTCCAAAGTAAACTCAAGTCCGCCCATCTATGAAATCTCTAAACAGTCAAAGAGGTTTAACTATGAAATCTCTAAACAGTCAAAGAGGTTTAATTGGGTTGACATTTTGTCTCAAAACATTTCAAAATAAATTAAGCTTTCTTTAGTTGCACCTCTAGGTTTTGAGCATTGTTTCTTTATTTTACGTTACCTTATGGATATTGTTATTGGAATAGTTATTGCAATAGTCCCTTTTCTGTTGGTGGAACGGAGTTAGCTCTAAGTAATCCACAAACCATTCAACATTTTTATTCTATTCTCTTCGAAAGTAGATGCTACAACCATTCTTATGATATGTACGATAATTTTATGTTTAATGCTTTTTTGGAAAGACTGCAACGAGTGTTAGGAAAGAACTCTAGTCCATTATCTCAAATTGGGGGTTGGTCCATTGAAGAATTTTTTTGTTATATTTGAATCTACGGAATTGAATAATTTTTTTGTTATATTTGAATCTACGGAATTGAATTAGGACCTCAAGTTCTACCCCGATTCATTCCAAGTAGATTAGCAATGACAAAAATTACAAATTATACTACTTTAAATGGAGTTACCAAGTTCTTGCATAAAATGCAGCATAAATCGTGAACTAATTTTCCATGCAAATTTAGCCAAATGGTATTAAAAGACAAAGGGCATGTTGTGGAAGAATCCAACGATGTACAGGAAATCTGGTTTCATTCACTTCCCCATTACAAATATGATCTGAATAATGTTATTTTTTATCATTATAGCTCAATCAATTTTTCAAAAGTTTATACTTATGTTTTTATTAATTATAATAGTTTTGATCAAGTGACATCAAAGGCTCATTTTGTGAACATTGAGGATAAATTCAAGTTATAGAAATTATGAGAAAAAGCATATGAATACTACTTAAGGAAAAGAGGTGTAAATTATGGTATATCAATAGAAATATTGAAACTTCTTGAAAGTATTAACTTTTGTTTTACAAATATTCCTTCAAACTTTGATTATCAGTCTACACATGAAGACTATGTTGAGGATTTGAATTCCTCGGAGTTACCTATTTCTTCTATTCCAATAGATAAACCTCATTTTCAAATAGAAATCAATTAAATATAAGTTTCAAGACATTCTCAAAGTATAGAGCATATGGCAATTTAAGAACAAGGGATTTATCTTCCAGAAAAAATTATCATAGATAATGAATCTTACAATCAGATAAGTCATCATGATGGTCATAGGGAAATCAATTCCTCTAAAACAGAAAAAGAAAAGAGTCAATTGAAGCTCAAGAAACTGTTCAGACATTTTTTTTTGGAAATTAGTAGTGAGATACAAGATAATTCAGTGTCACCAGCTTCGTCAATTCAAAATGTCTCTCCATAAATTGTTCAAGAAACTACCACAACTTTCTATGACATACTTCAGGAACTAGTTTAGGATATTCTATAGACATCAAGTTCATCAATACAGGTTCTGGAAGATATTTCTCAAGAATTGTAAATGACTCCCATTTGTACCAATATACATTTTTTTCCTTTAGTTTTTAAAACAATTTGTAAAGTTGAACCAGTCACTAAAATAATGCCTTCATTATGAAAATATTATTTTAATTCTCAGATAAAGTTAGTTGTTAAGAGGTTGAAGATAAGAATGGATGAATCTATTGAAACAATGTTAGAACTAAGATGGAAGGCTACAAGAAATCCTAAAGATAAATCACAAGGATTAGTATCATCATTGGGAGCTTTTGTGACCTATACTCAAAACTGATTTGGTGATTTGTCTCAAGAATTTGACAAAAAACTAAATAGAATTAAGGTGTTGGAGGCATAGTTAGATAAACGTAGGTTGTTTAGTGAACAACAGTGCTAATATCATTCCTCAATTCTCAGATGATAATTTTCTTTGGCGATACCACAAAATGGAGGCAAAACACAGTGTAGAAAAATTAGATTTAGAAGAGAGTTGGCCAGCCAAATTGGCAAAATTATGTGACAAACAGGTCCAGTAGTTTGAACATTTAAAGAAATTTTAGAATGATGAAATCATAATTCTCAAATAAGAGCTAGATACCAATATGCAAACAATTTTATCAGCATATGAAAACTATATTTAGTTCCTTTAAGAACAAACAAAATAAATCTGGGAGGTTGCCCCAAGCATCAAATTTTTTAAATAGCAAGCCTTAAAGGTCAATGAATAACTAAAATGCATAACAGCTAAAAATTTTAAACAAATGGACGTAGTTTACAGGTTCTTTCGAGAGTTAGTATCCCTCACTAATAAAATCGATGCATTAACGAGGTTGACATGATAATTAATCAAAGATTTGACATGATTTTTGATTGGGAAAAATAATTTAATCCTCTGAATATTGAGAAATTATCCCAGAATGAGAAGAAGCTCATGTGAGGTTCATTGGGAGAAAGGGATTCAAATTTTAAAGAAATTAAGTGATGTGGATCTTTTTACTTCATTGGCGCATACATAATTGCAATTAAAAGAGCATGCAACCATAAGTGCATACACATAACAAAAGAGGTAAATAAAAGGAAACCATAAAGAGAAAGAGACACCAAAACTTTATGACAAATTTCGCCCGATGTGGCTACATATTTGAGCCCTTCTCAAAGTGGTGAGGCATTTCCATTCATCAACGAAAAAGTAAAAATGAATACATAGAAAAAATACACCTTATACTTCCACTTCCCGAGATGGCCTAAAAATGTACAGGTCTCCTAAAGAAATGGACAACACATTTGGACTCGTGGTGAAATTTTGTGAAATTGGACTACAAAGTAAACCTGTCTCTATCACTCTAGCTCTGGAGCCTCTAGAGAATTTCAAAGATTCTCTACATATTATCTGTGGAATATTTTAGGAAATATTCTACAAAATATTCCTTTGGCATCTATCTCAAAATCCATGCCAATCTTCCACAAGAAAATGCTCAAACGCCATGCAACCTCTCTCATTCATTTGGTCGAATGGAAAGTTAAATAGTTTTGCAAGGCAGGACCTATCAAGGTCCCCCCATGATACATTGGTAGCCCGCTCATAATAGCACCCAGGAGACCTAAGTTCGACCCGTTTGGCGCTCATATTGGACTTGGTGCTAAATTTTGTGATTCGATGGTTATGTAAATATGCATCATTTGGGTGTCGCCGGTAGTCTAGCTAGTAGTTCCGCCAGGCGGGTTAAACTCCCACTAGTGTCAATGGTTGTATTATATATATATAGATGGGGCTCGATTGGCGGGGTTTGAGCATCCACTCACTAACTCAATTTTAAATATTTATTTGAATTCAAATTCAAAAGAGCACCAACCTTCACTAAATTTTGGGGGTTAAGGCAAAAATTTGGTCACCTTTTTTTACCATAAAGATGAAAAATGTCACTCCATTAAGAAAATTGATCGACTACCAATTCGGACCCATTTTGTGCATCCTGATTCATCAGTATTGCTCATTGGTTGTTGACTATGATGTTGATGTCATTTTCCATGTGTTTCCCCTCGATTGGTTGCCTACTAACGGTACCATTGCATCATCATGCTAATTTCAATAGCCATATGAATTACATAAGCATCCATACTGCTGACCTCACCTACCACATGGCATCCTATGGGTCTTGCATGCAATTTTTTTATTTTTCTTTTTCAAAACTTCAACGGGCCATAACTTTCGCATACGGTGTCATATTGAGGGGATGTTCATGTCGCTGGATTCAAAAAGATGAGATATTTGACCTGAGATATATTTCTTTGAGTTTCGAGGACTTCAAAAATTTGGCCTTTTAGGATCCTCCTAAATCATTCCTCCCCACCGAGGAGTTTTTGATGCTCCAAAAACATGTACACAATCTACAATTTGTTGTGCTCCATCTTTTGCACAACAAGTGACCTAACATGCCACACTTCCTTCTCCTTCACCTTTTTACTTCAGATACATAAGTGATGAACCAACACTTGTTTCCTATGTAGACCTATAGTACAACTTGCAAAATACATGTTCTTTTACAAGAACAAACATGACCCAAGAAAATCCCATACTTGCCAAGAGTTTATAACACACTTATTGGTCAAGTTTACATCATAATCATAACAAAAACCAATACCCAAACTATCAACTAAAAGGTCAAAAATATCATCATGTTGCATTCATAAGTAATGGAAAACACTTCATCAATTTTACAATCATTTTGCAACATATGATTTACAAAAATGTGGCCATGTTCAGCTACTTAAAAAGGCTACCAATTTCTTACTCAACCAAGTGAATGGGTTCTCTTCTTGTAGTTGGATTTCCTCTTGATCAACTTCATTAACTCGTTCCTTTACATGTTCTTTATGTTCCTCCTTTAGTCATTATTCTAGATGGAGCTCCCAAGATGTATCTCTCTAATGTACCCCTTTGTGGCAATGACTACAAAATTTCTTTATCCTCTAAAGTTTCCATACCTTCCTTGAACAATTGTTCCTGGCGTGTCCCTGATGAGGAAAACATTCTGTGGAATCCTCACTTTCACTGGAATGTTGTGATGTTCTCCCATCATCCATCATTGATTGGTCACTGGTTGTCTTGGAGCATTGTCCAATCTCATTTATGACATAAACAATTTCTTCATAGTGAGACAAATCCTCTAATTTGATGGGATTGACAATGCCTTGACCATTAATGCCCACACACTTTCCTTGATGCCCCATTTTCTTCATCAACTTTGAACCAATTCTTGTAGTATATTTCTCAAAAGCACCAAAATCATCATCATAAAGAGACCATGAAACTGAAGAATCAGTTCTTACCTCAGGTGTTGGTGATGATGGCTTGTCATGTTGCAACCATTCCAAGGCCTCCTCCTTGGCTTGTAACTGATTTTGTAATTTGTTTTCTCCTCTTTTGATTCTGGTAGGAGTCTCCTTAGTTCAAGATTCTCTACATGAATTGTATTTTTTATCTCCTCAAGTTCCAGGACTATGTAGTTCTTGGTGATCTCTTCATATTTCACATAATATTTGCTACAATCTTCATCTAATCGCCTGAATCAGAGCCCAAGTCAATAGGTTCATCACCTAAAATCCCAAGAGCTACAATCTTCATCTCATCACTTGAGTCAGATCCTAGGTTAATTGGTCCAACACCTACAAATCTTATAGCTATGATCTTCTCCTCCTCCTCTGACTCAGATTCTTCGTCTTCTTTCATAGTAGACACCATCTTTTGCTTCTCTTTTCTTCCATTCCTCTTTAGCCACAGTTATGGATGGAGTTTCTCGCAATTCTCCTCATTGTGCCTTTATTTCTCACAATGAATATAATTCTAGGGCTTTCCTTCCTTTTTCCTTGTTGTCGTTGCCTTCTTTGCATAGTTTCCATGTTCATACTTTCCCCTATTCTCAAGGTGAATGGATTTCACACTAGCCACATAAATAGTAGTAGGCTCAAAAAACAAGAAAGAATTCCTGATATAGCTACGTAATGCACCAATATTTTTTGTTATAGTATCAAGTGAATCTAATAGGATGCCCAAGTTTAAAGGTTGTTTTCTAAATTCTTCTTTGAAAATTTGCACAGATTGGCCCTTATCTTGCCTCAAATATTTCCATTCTATCAAAGCCTTCGACCGATAACTGGAATGATAAAATTGATTTACCCACATTTTTACTACCTTTCTAAAGCTTTCTCTCCCACTAGATAAAAGAATCTCCATTCAACTGAAGAGATTCTAATTGGATCTTGGCCTAATCTTCCTCAATCTGTTGTATCCGAAAATACGCTTCAATATTCCTGACCCAATTATTTAACTTCTCTGCACTACATTCTCTGTTCTACATGGGCAAATAAAACTTTACATCAAGCATAAAAAAAATCCTTTTTAGAAGCATTCCTATGATGCCTATTAGAATGATGTGAAGAGGAAGAAGAAGAAATTTCACTAGATGATGCAGATGTGGGTTTAGGAGGCTCTCCTCCTTCTCCTTGATTTACCGAGGAATGATTGCCTGCTTATTTATTCTCCTGCTTCATCATTGTCTTCTCATACTATGTAACATTTTGTCAACTTTTTGACCATGCTATAAAAGTCATTGTGAAAATTTCTCTCTTCCTCCAACCAAGCATCTTCATCTGCCACTTTCTTTCTTCATGTTGCACACCCTTCTTCTAGATCAAAGGATTTAATTTTACATTCACCCTTTTGGAGATTTTTCCCTGGTTATCATAAACTTGCAATTCACATTAGGAGAAGACCCGGTTTGATACCAAATTTAATCTGAATCTTTTTAGTTCATTGATGCATACACAATTGCAATTAAAATAGCATGTAACCTCAAGTGCATGCACATAGTAAAAGAGGAAAATAAAAGGAAACCATAAAGAGAAAGACACACCAAAACTTGATAACAAAGTTCACCCGATGAGGGCTATGTCTTTGGGCCTTGCTGGAAATGGGGAGGTGTTGGCTTGTTGGGGCCTGACCTAGGTTCAGAAGTGATTTAGCCAAACAAATCCCGAAACTACCGGCCCTTTCAGCAACAGTCCGTAGTGCGCGGACTGAGGTCTCACCCGAGGTAGTATGGGAGGGTGTTGGAACTAGGTTTCTACACCCTAGGGATGTCTTGACGAAATCTAGGAAGTTTTCAAACTGATCCTGCACGCTTACACTGCTCCGCACAGCCGTCTGTCCTTCGCAACTTATGCAGCTGCGTCTGCACAGCTCTGTAAAGAGCATGAGAAGGCGCTGTCTATATCCTTTATCCTTACTGTGTTATTATTATAGATCTTAACTTAATTGTGTCGGCCCAATATTCTCATTAATCATTCAACATTCATAACAAGTGTGTGTAATCATAAACTTTAAAGAGATGCATAAATGTAACAGAAGCGTAGACACACAATATTTTGGAATCAACTTACCTTTTATTAATTCTCTATCCAAGTACAATCCCAACTCTGCCCTGTGCACTTAGCTGTAGGGGTCTGCGCACATAGCTGTGTACTCTACCAGTACTTTCCACACTCAGTTGCAGAGCCTCTTCCTACTACTACAACCCAAGGCTCGGACTTACAGGCTCAGAGCTAATTCATCATCCAAACCTTAAGACTTGCTTTACACTTAGGGTAGGCTGACACACTTTACATTAAATTACATTATCTTAGGGTGGAAAACCCTAGACTCTTGCACTCTGCGCCCACATTTCGTAGGGTCTTTACATTACACTTGACCAAAATTCGGGCTTCAAGCCCCAAAAACCTGTTATGGGGGGGATCCGCTACCCAACAGGCCCCCAACACAATTATCGTGACTCATCCTGAGTCACTCTGCTGGTGCGGTGATCTTTGCGTGAAGTCCATGCAGCAAGTCTTGTGCAGCTTGGGTGTCTGCAACACACTATTGCACTACTTGTTGTACTTGTAGCACGTGTATCTATGAACTTTCGTGAGTAGGGTCACATTCTTGTCCAACCATATACAGTTCCTGCATCTATGCTAGCTTCCCTTCAATGGTAGCTGTGATTGTGAACGCTTCATCGATCCATGGCTGGATGTGTGCTTTAAGCAGGACTTCCTTTTGGTGCACGACGTCTAATCTTCCTTTAGTGCCCTTACTTCCTGTAATCTGGCGAGTCATTAAGTAAGGGCAACCGTCTGCATGGTGCCCTGGACACTGTCATACTCCTACTACAACTCACGTGCCTATGTCTCTAGGTGTTGTAGGTTCAGGTCTTCCTGCAGATGTGTAAGTATGGTGAGTGCTTGCTCCAACATCTGGGTGCACCCTTGTGTCACCTGGCCAGTTTGTTCCAACCCCATCTTGATAGTGTGGGCACGCTGTTCTCTGACTTCTAGGGGTGTGGAGGGTTGCGCCTTCAATTGCAGCTCGGTGATTTGCAGTTTCAGCTCCAACTGAACCTTTGTCGTTTCCACCTAGGCCTCGCGGACTCCGGCTACCAATCTATGGACCCGCTCTGCTGTTGATAGCTCTGTCAGCACGACCAACTCTGGAACACTCCTATAGGCATCCTCTACGGCCTGCTCCAATCCACTAGCCTACACAACCAATGCATCCCTCTGGATGTTGAGCTGGTCCATGTTAATTTTCTGCTCATGTAGGACGTGGATCGCTCGGCCCTCCTGGGCCCGGAGTTCGGCGTTGACCCCATCCTGTAGTTGGTACAATATTTCACATGGCAGGGTAGCCATGTTCAAGTTGACACCTTTCATGCTGCTCATCGCTGCTCGGTCATCCTTGTTTGTTACTGCTAACACGCCTTTAAGAAAGATGAAGGTGTTACCCACACGGGCACACAGCGGATGTTCGGCCTCAGCGGTTCTTACTGCAACATACTAGGACATTGTGCCTATTTGGGGGTGCTGTAGATGAAAACCTTGTAGCTGCACACTTAGCACCCTCAATACAGTGTTCTGCTCCATCCACAGTCCTTAGAGCGTGCCCTTCGTGACTTCCCAAAACGTTTTGCTGATATCCAATAGATCACCTTTTGCGAGCGTGATCGGGTTGTCGGACGTCTTTGTGGCTTTCCCTTTCTTCCTGGGGTTTGTTTTCTCCGGGTCGCGCGGCCACTTGAGTTATGTTGATGTTGTACTAGGGTCCGCATGGTCCTCATCCCTGTCCACTTTCTCGGTCTACTGCCCAGAGGACATCTCCTGGCCTTCCTCGGCCTCATTGGTTGGCGCAGTTGTGGTCTTTCCCATCTGTGTTGATGCTGCTGCATCGGCCACCTTCTGTCGTGTGGCTTCTTCTTGTTCCTGGCGCTTCCTCTCAGCCAGCTGCGCGAGGGACAGCTTAGTGTCCTTCTTTAGTTACCGAGATGCGACCTTTTCCATTTCCACCAAGTCTGGGGCACGCCACTCTGGAGGCCATGACTCCATCACTACAAAGATCACCTCATCCGTTGCAATGAACAAAAGCTTCACCCATTTTCATGTTGGATCCTTATGCGCCCGGATATACAGGTTATGCATATCCGCCTTGAATTCTACCACACTTTGCAGGCTCTTATGAACTGTAAGGGAAAACTGCAGCCTGTGGTTGATCCACGTTTGGATGCTCGCCAATATGAACACCTAGAACACATTTATCTCGCAAATCCTATTTATGTCTCTTGTAGCCCATAGCAAGGTGTAGCTCGCGGCTTCGGGTAGGTCACCCTCAGTAGTGGGAAACTAGCTGTCTGCCGGCAGCACCCCTGCAACCAACAGGATGGATAAGAGCAACCACGCATAGTGGAAGGTCTTACCCTACTCCTGGGCCTCCCTGCAGTTCATCAAGAATTCGTCACATAGGAACTGCACCCAGTTGAACTGAACCCCCTTTACACATTTCGCTACCAACACAATCACAAATGCTAATACTTCGTTAATGTGGAATTTCCTCATTAGCTTCCTAGCCAGTAGTTGGGTGGCTACACACACCCCTTGGTATTTAACACTTGCTATTGCGTACCCCTGCTTTCTCTTTTCTAGTATATACTTGGCCTTCATAGCTTCTGCGAGGGCCAAGTCGCTCCTTTTTCCTACTATGGCCACGGGGTTGTTTCCTTTGAATGGCTATCAAGAAATTCGATGAATCAGATCAGCCATGATGGGAATCGGCTCCTCTAGCCAGAGATACCCATCATGCACTAGGCACAGTAGCTGCCTAATGAAAAAAAATGGTGATGGGCACATGGAGGTAGTGGGGTATCCATCACAGATGGAGTAACCGAGCCTTCTCCACACCGCGCAACCATTTCTTATTGATTAACTTCTCTTCAGCCAACTATGTGAACTTCTCACTATTTGCAAGGTCCCAATCTTCGAACTTCATAGTAGGTACTCATCCCAACAGTGAACCTTCAAACCTTATATCATTGGGGAGTGTTAACGCCCAGGTTGTCCTCTTTGACTCCAGAGAGGATACGGCCGGGGTAACCACTAACCAATCTTTGGGCTACAGCTTCTAGCCCCGCTGTAGTCAGAGAGGGCTCTCTCTAATAGTTATGTCACTGCTTTCAGTGAAGGTTTTAGGCTAGTTATGGAGTGAATTTTGGTTGTTTTTGTGTTTGGTTGGGAGGATGCTTCTGGTAGCTTTTAAGGTCTGACTCTAGGTGTAACTAATCCATTGGGCAATGGGGTCTTGGACTACTGTTCCCATGAGGTTTCGACTGAAATGTGGGATAAATACAGGGCCTGTATGTATTCTGTGACACAAACTATAAAGATTGAGAGGCAAAAATGGAAACAACTTAGCAAAAAGCAATGAAGAATTCTTTACTTAAGTTGACGGGTGTGAAAGAGGTCTGTTATCTGGGAGCATTTTCTTGAATTCCTGGAATAACATTCCTTATTGATGATACAGTATTAAAGGTAGCATTGAAGAATTACTCTTTAAATACCATAACTGAAGAAAACATATACGAACAACTAGGATTGAAATCAGGGTAATCAAAGATTAAATCCTGGGTTGTTCTTTTTCCTAGCTATTCAAAGAACTGAATATGTGTGGGAAATATGAGAGATACAAGAAAGTATGGTAAACATAATCATAACAGTAAGGAGTAAGGAAACTTATTGAGCCATGGAATACACAGGAATCCTGTAAATTTAAGCCTCACACCAGCAAGTCATCATGAAAGACAATATCTGAAGAAATCCCATTTCTTTTTGTATTAGCTGCCTGAATCTTTACAGTATAAGAGCAACAGAAGAGAAAACGAGAGCTTCTTTTCATCTGGAGTCCAACCCCTCTAAATAAACGCGAGGGGGAATATATAGAGGTTTCATACAAAAATATCTCAGGTATTGAGTCATCTGAGAGGAAAATATCTCTTACACTTGTACAAGGAGAGTAGATGAGAAGTAATTGCAAATATAAATGACTCTTGAATGCTTTTAACTCCTGTCAGGATAAATTTTTGACCTTTGGGCACTGCGGAGTCAGCTGCGCGGCTTTATCATAAATGTAGAATGAAGTGCTCTGCCACTCTGATTTTTGTATCTTCTTGGCCCTGCCACCTGTGCTTGCTGATGCTGCTGTTGCTGTTGAGTACCTGTGCTGAGTTGGCTCATCGTATTCATATTTGCTGTTATGGCTTTTGCCCTCCTGTATATGTAATATAAACCTTTTACAAAAAAGATTTAATCTTCTCAACTTTGATTTAAAAGTAACTTTATCAAATCTTGCCATGTATCTGGAGGGGGAAGCTGATGCCTCAAAATTGAGCCTAAGGTCTCATCAGCCTCTGTGTATTTGTAGAAATGGGGGGGCTCATCAAATAGATGTGATACTTCATTTCTAATAAAAAACAAATTGTCTAACTTTTCAAAAAGAATTTGCCCTGTTACTGGGCCTGCTGAAGATGTTCCTGGTGTCTCAGCAATCTGAATTGCTGCAAAAGCGCTTACCCTCTTGATATATTTTTCATGAGAGAGTAATTTCCCTGATTCCAGCAAGTTGGGGAGCCCTTTGTCCTGCAGGGCTGAGAACCTGCTCTGAAACTTATTTATATCCGCTTGCATATCCTGGATTCTCCTGTCCAGGGTTTGGATTAAATTCTTCATTGTTGTGGCTCTTTTGATCAGGGAAATGGTTTCAGTCCTATTACCAATTCCCATTTTCACCAACTGGGAACTTGTCCTATAGTTGAGGACCTCAATCATCCTAGGGGCAAGGTTTGCCATGTTGCCTAGGGAGCTTCTTGCTCTTTGCAGTTCTTTTCTTGCCCTGCCAATGAGTCCCACTTGCTCATATATGGCATCGATGTACTCCCATTGGTTGGTGATTGATTGCCCAATAGCAGTCCAGATCACCTGTTTAAGCTCTGCTGTAACCTTTTCGAAATTTAGCTCTTTTTCTAACTGTGCAATTGTCTTCTTCAGAGCTTTTACTTCTCTCTCCCTCTCAGCCACATTTTTCTTAGACTTATCATATTTCTCATTTATCTTTGCTAAGCTTTCCTTGGCTTGATTGAGTTCTGACATTTGAGCTTCTAGCACTTGAATTTCTTGCCTTAGTTTCTGCATGTCCAGGCTCTCGGCCTACTCTGTTGTTGGTGCTGTAGTGGCCGGTGTTGTTTCTAGTGCCTGTTGCTTTGGAGGGATGGTGTCTTGAGGGGTCTCCTCAAGGTCTATTGTTTCTGTGGGCGGCTTGGAAGACTGCCCTTCTTCTCTCCTTTGTAGTGCTGCTTCTAGTGTAGTCTCTGTATCCTGCAGCTTTTGTTGGGTGTCAATCAGCTCTTTATATAGAGTCATTAATAATGCTACAGCATCCTTTTCTTGCCTCTGCTGGGCAACTTCATCTGTTTGTGGATGTAAAGTTGGGGGGATCTTCATTTTCTTTTTAATTGCAGCCATGTCTGCATCCCTCAGTTTAAGGACCTGCTGTACTGCCTTGACGTCATTGGGGTCATGCCCAAACTCTATGATGATCTCTTCCAATGCTTTGATCCTGTTGTCCTTGGCTTGAGAGGATGCCCTCTCCAACTCAAGCTGAGCTGCAGTGTTATTCAAACTGTTTTGCAGCCTATAATTGATCAAGGTCTTATCTGCCAAAGTGGCATAGACCATCTCACCCGTCTGCTTGTGGAGTTCTATTTGGTCCATGGGGTGGATGTCTTTTGAAAGGACTTCCAGATTAGTCCTTATGTAATCTGCAGCCGTTTGAGGTTGCTGCACTGTAGGGGCGAAATGGCTCATAGTCATTTTGCCTTCTTGTACATCAAAGGCAGCCATTAGTCTCTGTTGGTTTGCAGGAGCCATATTTAATAAATGATTATAAAAGCTTAATTTTGATTGGCTCACTCCTCCTCTTGGCGTCCTTGAACTGCTCCTTTATGCCTGCAGCTGTATTCTTGTCTTGTCCTGAGGAGCTGACCTCCCCAAGTGCTGACTTATCCTGCTCCTGATGCAATGAGCTGGCAGAGGTCTCAAGGCTTTGCATTTCTTCTTCTGAGAATGGATTGAGCCTCTGCCTTTTATCTGGACCTTCTGTGAGAGGGGTCTCCCTCTCCCTTTTCCTGCTGGTGTCCTCCCTCTGAGGGGTTTGGAGGACAGAGGAGTCTATCCTAGAGTCCTGTCTAGGAGGCGCCATGCTGGTTGTCTTTTCTTGGGTGGCTGCCTGGCCTTCTCCTCTTTGTGTCTCCTGATCCGGTTGATCAGTTTGTTGCTGCTGATGGCCCTGTTGGCCCTGTTGGTTCTCTTGGCCCTGTTGGCCCTCTTTTTCCTGTTGGCCCTCGGTTTCCTGCATTTCTATGTCCTTTCCCTTGCTTTGTCCTTGAGCTGAGGTCTGTGCTGCCTCTTGAAATGTTGCAGATGAGGAGGCTGGTGCTGTTGTGTGAGAGCTTGGTAGAGCAGGCACCTGAGAAGGACATTCCAAGTCAGCCATTTTCAATAAATGTCTCCTAGCCCTCTCCACTAGCTCTTCTTGAGACACAGGCTCTATCAAGGTGTTTTTCCTCCATTTTGGCTGGTTGGCATGTCTTGATATGTGGAACATGCTATCATGCTCATAGTTGGAGAGTTTGTATCTTTGTCTCCTCTGGGATATAAAGCCATTGGGGTCATATGGCTTCCAAAGGAAGCTTGGTGTTAGGCCAAGGCGTTCCAATATTCTCTCTGCCTCTATCCACCGTTCTCTTTTGTTCATAACAAAATGCCCCAACTGGTTTTTGACTTTGAGTTGTGCCTTCTTGCCTCTCCCTGCAAAGTGGATTTGATCGGCATTGCCGAATTGTCTGAAGTATTCCAGGGCAAAGAGCCTCATGGGCACAAACCTGGGCAGCCTGAAAGGCCGCAGCTCACATCCATATATTCTAATCACTGTGTGAT
>APFE030263293.1:14668-25324 GCA_000404065.3 Pinus taeda | reverse complement strand
ATGGATTGCTTTATCAAATCAAAAGCTTTTTTTTCTACTAATCCCCACTTAAAGACTGCATTTTTCCTAATCATTGCTTGGAGGGGCAAAATAATGTGAGAAAAATCTGGTACAAATCTTTTAACAAAATTAATTTGGCCAAGAAATGACTGCATCGATTTTTTATTATGAGGGAATGGGATCTCAGAAATCTCCTTGATCCGATCAGGATCAATATAAATGCCATCCCTAGAAACTACAAAACCTAGTAGTTTCCCTTGATCAAGAGCAAAAAGTGATTTTTTGGGGTTAAGAGAGATTCCATACCTTTTACATCTTTGTAAGATCTGGTTTAAGTCATGTAAATGATTAGACCTCTCTTTAAAAAATACAGTTATGTCATCTAAGTAGACAACCACTGTTCGATTTATCAATCCCCTAAAAGCAATATCCATAGCTCTTTGGAATGTTTCTCCTGCATTTATAAGTCCAAAAGGAATCTTTTGATAAGCGTATGTACCCCATTTTGTTCTAAATGTAGTTTTAAGCTGGTCATCCGGATGAACCATAACCTGGTTGTATCCAGAAAAACCATCTAGAAAAGACATCAATTCAGAACCTGCTACTGATTGGAGTACTTGCTCCATAGTAGGCAATGGGAAATTGTCTTTAAAACTTGCTCTGTTTAGATTCCTGAAATCAATACAAATTCGAATGTCGCCATTCTTTTTCCTGACAGACACCATATTAGAAACCCAATTGGAATGTCGAACTGGAAAGATAATCTTGGCTTTAAGGAGTTTGTTAAGCTCCGTCTTAATCTGGCTTTCCAAATTTGGGTGAATTTTCCTTAACTTCTGCTGAATGGGTTTTTGATCGGGAAGCATTGGAATTGTATGCTGGATAATAGATGTGTCGTAAGTCTTTAAGTCATTATATTTCCAAGCAAAAATGTGTTTATTGTTTCTTAACAGTTTAACAAATGCTTCTTTCTCTGCTACAGAAAGTCCTAATCCTAAATTGACATTCTGAGGAGTCTGCTCAGTACCCAAATTTATCAATTCAAACCTTAGGGTAGAGCTTTGGATCTTTGTATTAGTTACAGGTTTAAACATGTCTTTTATATCATAAAGATCTTCAAGTTTTACCACAGGTTTGGGAATTGCATTTTCTTTAGGTAATTCCTTTATTTGAGAGTCATGCTCATCTTCTTCAATGATTTGGTTGTCATAGGACTTTTTAGAAGTTAAGAATTGTAGGATATCATTATCATGATTAAATACTCTCAATTACTGATGTTATCAGGAATTGAAGGCCTGAAAATCAACTCTACAGAAAACCTGTCAGGACTGTAGTCTTCTGAGGGTAGGAGCTTGGAGGCTACATTGGCTAGTAAGTCAGCAACTGAATTTTGGGACCTAGGAATGGAAGAAATGTTAAATGCTAGAAAATGTGAAGTCGGGTCTTGTACAAGCGATTGGTAGTGCTTAAGGTGATTGGAAAGGCAATGGATTGCATTTCTAACCTGCTTAATCATAATTTCTGAATCGCCAAATACTTTAAGATATTGCACTTTAAGGCCGATTGCTTTCTATAAACCTTGAACTAGGGCCTCATATTCGGCTGTGTTATTAGTGCATTTGAATTCTAACCTGCAAGACAGCATTGTCTTTTCTCCCTGTGGACTAACCAAGATGCATCCTGCTCCTGAGCCTTCGGAAGACTTGGAGCCATCAAAATACAAAGACCAAAATAAGTGAGTATTCACATTAATATTTACCGCTTTCTCATGATCATTAAAACATCTAGACTTATCTGATTGTGAAAAATTTTCAATCTGAGATGTGAAATGATTAACTGAGAAAGGGGAAGGTTGGGCAACAAAGTTGCCAAAGAATGATTCTAATGAATAGTTACCCAAAATGTTGTTGTTGAAAGCTACAGGATGGTTTTCTTGTTCAAAACCGGTAACTGTATGGGTCATATGTTTTTCTCAGTCTATCTTTATTTGATTTGACTTACCTTTATAAGGAAGCCACATGTGTGACCAATCAGTAGAAATGTATCCATGTAGTTTTTCAGACCAGTCTCTACTCAAAATCAAACCATAAAACTCAGGTATATCGGCTATAAGAATGTCAATCCTTTGTACTATTCTGGGGTCAGCCGACAACCTGATGGTTACAGAATTGATTTCTCCAACAACCTGTACCTTAGTTCTGTCTAATTGAACAATATGTATGGCAGACTTCTAGGGCTCTATGTTCAATTTGGAACAAAATGAAGCTGGCATTATGTTAGAGGATGCTCCTGAATCAATTAAACAGTTGTGTAGGTTTCTGTTGTAGATTTCATAAGTTAAGAGAAATGGTGGGGTATGAGAGCTTGACTTGTCCCCGATTAGGACTGAATCTGTAGCTTCAACCATACTTGGAGGGGATTGACCTGAATTATTAGCAGCTTTTGAACTAGGAAGGGAGTAGAAGGAACATCATTTAATTCTTTAAGAAGTAACTTTTGTTGATGCTTTAGCTTGCTACGCTCAAACATGGTTATGTTGGCTTTGGTCTTTTTCATGTCATCAACAATGTTGTATTCCATTGAGTCGGATACCACTAATGTTTTAGGAGTTGAAGGGGAAGTAGAAGTTGTGGGCTGGTTTTGGGGGACTACTGCAGGTGGTTTCTTTGGAGGAACTTTTTCTTTTGTTATAGTAGCACCTGCACTCCTTTTCTTTGAAGTTGCCTGGATAGGTTCAGAAGTACTTTTACTCCTGGTAGTAACTGGGAAGGCTTCTTCTTCATTATCAGTATCAGGATCAGGGAGTATGAAATCCCACATTCCATGACATTCAGCTACTTCTTCTTCATTGTCATATGGTGGTGTTGTTTCTTCTTCTTCTTCTTCCTGGTCAGAATTTGCATTAGATATGACATTAGGTGGCTTTGTTTTCGTTTTTTTATAAGTCCTAAAAGGTCTTTTGTTTGAGGTTTCGGCCACCTGTTTCTTTATATCAATCATTTCGTTGGATAATGTTTTCAGGACCTTTTGCAATCCTTCCATGTCATATGGATCTTTGGGTTTTTCTTCTTGGAATCTTCTTTAAAAGAAACTTTCTTAGCTTTTCTATCTTCCAAGGCAGCTTTCTTTTCTAAGGAATTGATGCGTTTTTCCACATCAAGTGCTTCTTTCATGTTTTCTGCTAAGGTAGGTTTCCCAGCCCGATCTACGAATATGGCTATATTGGCAGGTAGGGCAGTGATATACCATTCGCTCCGTATTTGTTCACTTGGTTTGGAAGCTGTAGGGATTTTGTTAAGGAGTTTATTGAAGCGAGCATTAAATTCCTTTATGGGTTCCCTATGTTCTATTCTCATGTTGGAGAGATCGTTAATCAGAGTTGCTAAAGATCTATCATCTCCATACTTAGTAAGAAACTGCTCTTGGCATGTATCCCAACTGGTAATAGAACCAGAGGGTAGGGAGAAATACCAGGATCCTGCTGATCCTTGTAAAGTATAAGGGAAGAGTCTGACAACAACAACTTCTTGCGTTACCCCTTTCAAGTTGACTAACAACATGAAATTATTAATGTGTTCTTCGGCCTGAGTTCCATCATCTGGATTGAATTTGGGGAGCCATTTCTCAGGAGCATCTGGTAAAGAATGCAATGGTGCAGGCATGTTGACCGCACCAGGTCTGGTCCATGGATCTACCATTGTGATTCCAGATGTATGCGAAGTAGCTGATATTGAGGGGTGAGCAGATTGAGATGTTGAGGCTTCTGTTCCCTGGTGGACAACAATATGTAATGGAGGAGTGGGTGGTTGACTTTGCAGATGGGGAGATGAAATGGATGAGGTGGAAGAAAGTTCTCCACTATCAGACCCTTCAGTATATCTCTTGGCCCTTTTCCTTTCGGGTAAAGGGAACACAGTGGGTTCTATACCAAGTTTTCCACTTTGGAGTCTGGTAAGCGGACGAGATAAATTGAACTGCGAAGTCACACTGCTTTGTGATACCTCAGATCTCTGTGGTGAAATCGAGAAGCTCTGAAGTTTGTGGATAAGAGACTGGACTTCAGGGGATTCAAGACTTAATTTTTCTGGAGTATAATGGGTGTGAGCAGTGGTGGTTGATTCCTGTTGTTCTTGATCGTGTGTTGGAGATTCAGCATGCGATCGAGAATAACTAGGAGAATTGGAGGGAGAATTACTCTTAGAATGGCTTGCAGGCTTGGGTTTTCTTGCCATTCACAGTTAGGGCCCTCCTTCTAGCGCCAAAAATGTTGATGCCTCGAAAATCGCTGCAACAACATTGGGGAAACCACCCGGTCCGGACCTTAGTACAGCTCCTTTTCCGTTTGGTATAGTGGCTCCGACTGGGGATAATGTGACCAGTTTCCCAGAAATAGATAAAGTGGGATGCATGAATGTTTTATAAGTAACACTAGTGATAGGCGAAAGACTAATACTTTTAACAAAATATAAACAAATGGAACTATCCCGGGAATCTATTTAAGCTCTAAAGCGTAGCTTTTGATGCTCTATATCTGAAAGATAAACATATAGATGTCTGTATCCTTAAGATATAGATATTGAGTTTATTTATGATTGCTGTGCTTAAATAGTTAAGCACAACGATTTAAAGCGATATTACTACACTTTACACATCTATATCATTAACATATACATGATTGAAACTAAAGGCATATCGTATAAACATCCAATAGTGGAATGAACAAGATTAGCCGTTATAGCGCATGCATACAATTAACGATAGCAAGATAATAACATAACAATTCATATACAAAGAATGACTTCAGACAAAGATAAACATATAGATATCTGTATCCTTAAGATATAGATATTGAGATTATTTATGATTGCTGTGCTTAAATAGTTAAGCGCAGCGATTTAAAGCGATATTACTACACTTTACACATCTATATCATTAACATATACATGATTGAAAGTAAAGGCATATCATATAAACATCCAATAGTGGAATGAACAAGATTAGCCGTTATAGCGCATGCATACAATTAACGGTAACAAGATAATAACATAACAATTCATATACAAAGAATGACTTCAGACAAAGATAAAAGTACCATTTGAGTTGTAGGCCGATCTCAAATATCAATCGCTATGTATGGCTTTTCCTTTAACACATAAGCATTCCTCAATCAACGACAATAGTGCACAATTGAATCAAGCAATTTCTCCATTAAAGTGAAAGCAACTGGCCGAGTTTCATAAAAGAATAAAGGCTGAAGCACAATAGTGAAAACTTCAGTCTGTTAAGTCTATTACAGAATTTTTACGACCCTTTCTAAAGACATGAAAGGGTATATAAATACTAAACTAATCTAAATATCTACAAAACAGAAATGCTAATTATTCTGATATCAATAACTTCTTGTTGCTATTTCCCCTGGTGATCTGAGGAGCTGGAGGATGACTCATTCTGTCGGCTATTTATCTTTGAACCTCAGTTGATTGATGGCAAGCATTGGCTCAATCTCAGGAGGTTTGTTGATCCGTGAACTGAGCTGGGCGGCAAAGGTGGCATCTTGGATGTCGGGGATCATACATTGAATAGCATCGGTTAAGCATTTGAGGGCGGCTCTTTGTTCATGAGGCTTGATAAGGAAATGCCAATATGTTTCTATGCTTAAACTGTTAACCCCAGCGATTAACCTTCCCCTGTTTTCTAACTCTGGATAACATGTTTGTTCCAATGTATTTGCTGTAGTTACCTTTCCGGGTGTACACTGGGAAACAATGTTTTCTATGTAGAGTATATCATTAACTAGATCAATCAAATTGTTAGAAGTCAATTTGCACCTTGAAGCTGCCCTTTCTACCTTCAATACCTGTGTATGCCACTCTGTGAATAATATGTCCTTATGAACCTCAAGTATTCTTGGCAAATTGGAGTCTTTTCCCGACTTTGAATCTTTCCATTCAAGGTGTGCTGTGATAGCTTCATCGGCTTGATTCAATTCATCTCTTGCCTTTTCTACCTGCTCATTCACAGTTGTAGTTAACTCGCAGAGTGGTTCCGCTTGAGAGAGGTATTGAGCCAATAGTTTAACTTGTGCTATAAGTGCATTGTTGATTAACGTTGCCTCTTTTCTAAATTCCTTTATCTGCGAGTCTCCTTTAACATTATCCAGCTACGCTGTAATCTGGGCGATATGCTCATCCTTGGTCTTTAATAATTGCTCATTCACCGCTTTTAATTGCTCCAAAGCCTCCTTCAACTCATTCTGTTTCTGGATTGCTGCCTGATTGATGTTCTGTTTCTCCTCCTCCCATTGCTTAGCCAATTGGCTATTTATTTGTTGTTGTTCTGCTAATTGTGCCTCGGCTTGTGTTACCCTTTGTTTTATATCTGCTAACTCTTTTTGCAAAGTGGAAATTTCTTGGTCTTTAGTCTTTAATAAAAGACTTACCTCCGATGCTTTGTCGATAGTAGCAGTTGAATAAGCTCCAGCATACTGTGACAGTTTTGTTAGATCATCGGAGGGATCTAGTTTCTCCTTCCACACTACATTGCCCATGACTGTTTGTTCGGGAAAGATGGAAGGTTGATCAAGCCTTTGTCTCTTTCTCGATCGCTTTACCACGGATCTATGCTTGGGGCTGTAGAAGACATTCAAAGGAGGAATATCTTCCACTTGTAGAGTGACTTGGTCGCTAGGACCTTTCGGAATTATTTCCACATCCTTTGTTTTTGGTGGGCCGCTGGTTCCGCTCAAAGCCTGAGCTGAGGTTTTATCCTGTGCACTGCTGCTTTTAGGAGTATCCGTACTCTGTGAGTCTTTACCTCCACTGATAATGGTGCTGAAATGCTACCATTCCTTTTGCAATTCAGGGTCTGTGACAACACCTTTATTAGTATCGGTGGTGGTTTGTTTAGACTGGGACTCCTTAAGCAATTGTTCTTGTTTTTCCCTCTCTCGCTGCTCCTGTTCCTTCTGCCTCATCTCTGCCTGTTCTCTTTCCTTCTGCCGTATTTCTGCCTGCTCTCTTTCCTTCTGGTGCTTCTCTGCTTGCTCTCAGCGTTGTCTATCTTCCTCTTCTTTTCTCAAGCGCTCTTGTTGTTCTCTCTTTAAGCGCGCTTGTTGTTCTTGCCTCATCTTTTCCTCTTGATTTTTCTTTTGTCGCTCCTTTTGCTCTTTATTATTGGTCTCTATTGTAGCAGGAGGTTCCTTTATCTGCTGTTGGCCAGGCTCGCTTGATGATGTTGTTTGGGCTGGCATTAATAAATCCAGAGGCAGAGTTTGCAACCTCTGTTCTCTGAGTTTATTAAACTCAATTAACCCTTCATCGTTATATCGCATCTTGGCGAGTTGTCTGGCCTGAAATATCGATTCGGCTGATTTGAAAATATCATCAAACATGTCTTCTTTATGATCGAATAATGCTAATTTAGCATGTTCCAAAGCAGCATAGGCCGTTCGCTTTGGGTCGAATGGCCTATTTGGAAGTGTAGCAAGATTTAAAGCTTGAATCTTCATCACTTCTTTTTCTGCATGTTTTAGATCATGCAGGGTGAAGACTCCACATCTGAAGGGGAAAGTAAGCCAGCCCCTTTTCTTCTCCTTTTTAAGAGTCTGGGTGGTGCTTTCTACTGTAATTTGGTAAGCAATCTCCCTTGCTAACAGTTTATCAGGGACATATAAAGGAAGGACATGAGGATTGGCTTGGCTGCCAAAAACTCTAACATAAGTGAAATATTCCTCTCCAAACCAACTACCCACCGCAGGCAAATCAAAAGAGGCTAGGTAGGATATCCTCGGAATAGGCTTATCAAAAATTGCATAATATACAGGAACCATGAAACCATTGCAAATCTGATACATGTGGTTTTTATAAGATGTTTTCCACATCTTGCGATGATAAATATGAATGGGCGAGGGGTCCTGTACGGTCCACCTCCAACCAAGAATAGGGAATTCAGAATTGAAACACAAAGTATCCAAGATATATGCATTGTAGTAGAACGGGGGAATTTTCCTCTCAGTGACTCTAGTTTTATTCCTAAAGTCACTAATAGCTAATGCTAGCTTATCTGAAAGAATAGTGGCCCAATCCATAGTAGTGTTGTTTACTGTCGCTTCCATGAGAGGAACCATTTCAATGGTAAAAACGGCTGAGTCATGCAAACCCCACAATCTACACATCATTACACCGGCATAGCAATAAGGAGAACACAAAGAGGTGACTGAGTACTTACCGGAGGCTTCATGTTTGTGTTTATTTGGATTCTGCCTCCATTCCTTGATAGGTTCAGACTCGATCTCGTATTCACTTGCAAATTGTTTCAGAAAGGCGCTATTATATATCTTCTTCGGCTTAGGCAAATGATACATTTGCCTCAGATCTTCAGGCTTAAATGACCCAAAAATTCTCCCATCCTTTGTGATGAAAGTTCTATCAGTGATGGGGATTTCTTCAATTGCCCATTTGACAAAATCAGTATACGGGAGAATTTTCTCCCTTGCTACAATTCTATGGAGGAAGGAATTTGCCAAATCCTTAAGAGAACATTCCGACTTTTTAGGTGAATCCGCAGTAGCTTCTTCTGCTGTCTGTGTTGGTTTTTCGGCTTCTATCAAATCATAAGTTCCTTGCCAAGTTGTCCTGGCTAGGCCTGCGCATGTTGTGTCGGATATTAAGCCTTTTTTTCTATTTAGCGCCGATTTCCCTGTAGCTGGTGGATTTGAAGCACCTGCAACCTTCTTGGACTTTTTACCCATCATGTCTGAATCCTTTTGTAGAACTGTATTCTGCACAGAGAAGATAATTCGGCATAACACAGAGATAACAGTAAAACTCAGAGTTGATAGCAAAATGTAAAAGATGAATGTTAATATATTCTGTTTTTATCAAACGGCGCGGAGACGATCTATAGGAAGATCTCAGGACAGGGATTCATTAAGTAACCGTATAGGGCCTGCCACCTTATAAATGCCCATTATTCCCAAATTTGGTTGAAAATCTCTTAAAGCATGCAATGGGCGTATGGGCGGCCGAGCGGGAGTGATTATGCCTTAATTATCAATAAATTGGGCTCTCCAATCACTTTAACGGCTTTTGCATTGAGAACTGTGCCTTATCGCATCGCATCGGAAGGGAGTGCATGAATGGCTTTAACAGTGATTTGAATATTGCCGATCGCCGATTGCGATATCGCATCGGCGAAAGGCATATATGCATTAAGGACGAAACAAGAGGATCGCCGATTGCCGATTGCGAAATCGCATCGGCGAAAAGGCATATGTGCATATGTTACAAAAATAGAGGAGCGGGGCCGATTGCGATATCGCCGATAGCTTTATCACATCGGGGCTTTACCATGCGGTGTATTAGTGGTGCACATAAGGGGATTGCCGATTGCGATATCGCCGATAGCTTTATCGCATCAGGGGAAGGCCATATGTTATTTGGTGTATTGTTTATGTTTTTTGCGATATGCGATCTTGCGATCGCTTTATCACAAAAACCATATATTCGCTTTATTTCCGTTATTAAATGAATATTGCTTTTAAAGGTTTATGTGTAAAGTAAAGCGCTCCTTTTGATTATCAAATTTTTCGAAAGTAAAAGTTTTGATATCAATTTTATTTCTAAAGGGACCCATTTCATATTTTAATGATGTTGTGAATAAAAATAATATGAAATGGGAGGTTGTTTGCAAAGCACAACAGGCCCTTACAGTGCAACTATAGGAGTTGCAAGTGCACACTCTTTAGGCTGGTACCCTTTTGACCAGCCTCACAGTAGGGACAGCTACAGCAAAGAAGATGTTGCGCGCTCGGTGGACAAATACAATAGTGTTGCCGGAAGGGGCACTGGTGACAACAAATGAGGCCGGCAGGCCTACGATTAGCACATTAAAGGGTATGAGGATCAACATGGCTGCACTCTCACAGGAGAAATTATACATTCTGTAGGATGGGGTTACTGTAAAACTGTTATGAAATCAGCTCAAGAAAAGATAGAAAAGATAGATCAACGCCTTAGAATTCAGCCTCTTCGAGGGGGCAACCTCCTTTACATTACATAAATGAACAATTCTTGGATGATTCAAATGACAAAACCTCCTTTCTATATATAGGAGTCTAAGGAGTCACAATATAAACAAACCGACCTAACAATAATAATATAAAGCCACAAAAATAACAATAGAGGGATTCTATGGGGCACAATAATAACAATATGGGGGCAATAGGGGCACAACAATATTAATAAGAGGTATAACTACAATAGTAATAGGGTAATCACTAGTATTATAGGGACCCAACATGCCCCTCGCCTTCAAAAAAAGTGTTGCCCTCAATGCTTGAGTAGTTCTGGATACTTCTGCATAAAATTCTCATCCTCCCATGTGGAATCTTCAGCGGATAAGTTCTTCCACTTGATAAGATACTCTGAAATTGATCGATTTCGTCGTTGTCGAGTTCTTGTTTCTATGACTGCTTCTGGTTCCAATATAAGTTTTCCTTCCTCATCAAGTTCTGGCAATATTGTTTAAACTGGGAGCTATCGCCTATAACCTTCTTTAAACATGAAACATGGAAAACTGGGTGCAATCGAGAAGCTGCAGGAAGCTCCAATTTGTATGCCATAGTACCAATCTTTTGCAACACCTTGTACGGACCGT